>CM021100.1:619715492-619728384 GCA_007115665.2 Sequoiadendron giganteum | reverse complement strand
AATCACAATTTAAGTGTTTAGAGACAACTTGCAACCTTTAAAAACTTATCTCAACAATTCTTCACAATTCACCCAATTTCACTTCTAGGTCTACTGACCTAGTTTCTTGGACAAATATACCCAAATACTCACTGAACCCACTAACCAAATAGCTTTTAAGATATCCTTTAAGGCATATGCAAACATATCTCAACAGTTCATATAACTCTTTTGTAAGAAATCTCTCAAAATCATGCATCTACATTGTCCCAACTAGGCCAAATAGGCCAATATAACAAAGCATCGCCTCTCTAAACAACTTACCAACCCCAAAAATTCATGTGGATAGTCATTAACCAACCTCTAAAACCACCAAATCTACAACCTTTAGCCAAGGAACCGCTCATAGAGTGTATTTTTCACAAAACCTTCATTTTTAGCAAATTTAGGGAGGGTTTATTGAAATTCATATTCCCACACCTATCTCAGCTTTCCAAAGCATCAAACATTCTCTAAATGACCTGCAAAAGCTTAAACAACCTTAAAAAAAATTTACCCCAAGTGTTTACTACACTCTCCTTCTCATAACCACCAATTTTCACTCAAATGCATAATATTGTCAAATGCATCTCCCCCAAACACTCAACTTCCCCTCCCCTGCTCTTCCAAATATTCAAACATCTTGTAAAAGGTCTTCACACACACTTTGTGAACTAATCTCCAACCTTCTTGAGTGCATTTAAAATGAATTTCAACTTGGAGCCATTACTTTCATAACAAAAACTTAGAAAATTCAGTGGGGGCAACAATCAAAACCTCATCAAAACTTATTCCTTGCTACATCTAACCCTAACATTTTTGTACTCATTCCACTAAGCCACACTAGAAACAATAGGTGGAATAAGTCATTTAACTCATTTTATGCCTTCAAACCCTTGACTGGCTAAATAGACCCGCCACCAGTAAAAATGCAATAAATACTTAAAATGAAATGAAATCACTTCACTTTAAATCCAAATTGTAGCTAACACATATATCTAAAAATTTCAAAATATTTTAGCACTTAAAACTTCTGATGGAACTATACAATGGCTAGGAGCAGAAATTTCTAGAAAATTTGCACAAAAAAGAGAAAGTTTTTATTGATCTCTTCTTCAAATCTGAACAACAACCCCTCCATTTAACCCTACATCATAAATTTAAACTTGACACACCTCAAACTCTCCAAAAAAACTAACCCCAACTATCTTTTCAATTACATGACTCTTGGTCTTTCACAATCTTGCTATTTTTGCATTTTTAGCAAGTTTACATTTTTGACAACTTTTTGCAATATTTGTCAATTTTGAAAATTGAACTCCACTACCACCTAAAGACCTCTAAAAGGACTCTTTAAATTATAAAATGGTGTATATTACCTTATTCAAAGGCTTATAAACACAAAACATTAAAATAATAGCTTAAGCCCTTATTGAACCAATCTTTACAAAACATGAATTTGGTGCTCCTGCACCAGTCTGGGAATAAAGATTGGTGATATGGGGAAAGAATATCACACACTTTCTTTGTAAAAGAGGCCTAATTGGGCTTAAGGGGCAGCGTAGCAGTCTATTTTAGGAGAGAATGTTTTGAAACAATCCTATGCACAATTTTGGTATGTTCAAGAAGAGCATAAAGGGTATCCTAAATGGTATTTCTTTCACAAGGTGGAGTGAAAGGTGGGAGAAGAAGCCACTTCTCACAATGCTCACAAAGACCATAAGGACAAAGGTATTAGAAGGATTATTTTCTTATTATGATGTTGGAGGTAATATAGGAGTTATGAGACAAGTGTCTCATAGTGTCCTTTGACTATGATGGCATTCTTTAATAATCCTAATAGAACTTCATCCATCCACATGAAAAAAATGAAAAGAGCATCACAAAACATTGCAATGAATTAAAACACTATCACATATCTATCTAATCATCTATTAAATCCATATCAATAAATCACCATGACACCCATTTCTATGAGGCATACACTTCCCCTAGCTTGTCAACCCTACTAAATTGGCAAGCTAGTGAACTCACTAGCTTGCCAATTCGGTAGGATTGACAAGGTAGGGGCAATAAAATATGCCTTTGTAAAATTATATAAGACATTGTTTCATTATTTTCCATAAATCCACATTCTTTTCCTTGAAGATAACTTTAAATTTAAACCATGAAGCATTACAACTAATTTTAAATGTAATATACACATTTTCATGTATTAATTTCTCATAATTTTTGTATATCAAAAAATACACTAAGTCAATAACAAATATTATAATAGTGATGGAAGAACATCTTGAAAATATTCCCATTTGTTAATACTTCTCGCAATACATGCAGGGAAATAATTCTCCCATTTGCAGCCCAGATCATGAAATATATTGTACAAGAAGAAACAAAAGGAGTTGCTACCTAGTTTCTTTTCTCCAATCCACCTCAGGTGGCCCAGTTATTTTCATTCCAAAATTCTTCAAAACATGTAGATCCCCTTCTCCCTTGGAAACACATGGGTAGTAGCCTCTCTGTGGTTGTGTACTCTCATTGGAATTTGGTCCACAAAAAACCTACAAAATCCTATCAATCTTAGACATGGAATCACATAAAAATCATTAAAAGAGTAATAGATGAATAATGTCAATCATACATTTGATGAGACCTATTATCGCCTCCATGCATGTTATAAGTAGGTCGATTGAAGGTCCTACAATGGTGATGTGACCCATCTTTTGCTACTTTCTCATCTCTCAATGATCATATGTATAAATTTCAAATATATCATTGACATAATTAACATAAAACATGTAGCATATAAGAATCTGAGAAATCTATGAGATGGAAAAGAAAGAGAAGATTGAGAACCAGAAAATGCACCAGCAACCGATGTTTCTCATACCACTGAACACTTGCACTAGCAACTAATGGTGTTCTTTTCTTAAACTTTGACAAACTTAAGTATTACCTACAGTCACAAATGGATCAATGATAGTCATAAATGCATATGATAGCAAACACCAGTAGGGAATACCAACTGAAATGTGGTCAATAGAGAGCAACATATAACCATCATTTTGCATATCTACAATAATGCAATTTTGCAAACCCTTATACAATCAAACTCAAACGCTTGAAAGAAAGCAATGATCAATAACATGACTTTACAAATTTAATGTGCATACTTAAAAATCAATACAAGGAACCATCTGGGTCTTCTCTACTCTTTATTGTGTCAAGTATTGCCTTCTGGTCAGACTCACACACTTTTCAAAAGTTCTTGTTCGCTGGTCTGCCCCTATATTTGATCAAATGAACGTTGGTGGCGATGACAAGGTTCGAGTAGTGACAAATCTTTCGATGCATGTCAAAGTCCTCAAACAACCAAATTGCAACATTCTTAACTGGGTACCTTCTAATCCATGTTCCAGTAATAACCACCGAACCTATAGAATATTCTACGTTTTCTCCATCTATAATTGGGGCCTCCAATTTCTTTTTGGCCTTGATACAATGACACGGGTAATAATTTGTACCCTCTTCATTATCTTCATCTATAATCACCACATAAACATGCCCTGCATTGATATGTTCATCTTGTTAGATGTACTTACTAAACATCATAATAAAACCTATAATTAAGATATATTACCTAGTTCTAGTAGGTCTGATACATGATCAAATTCAATGGATGATTGCATCTCCGTGATTTGTAGAGCCATCAGGAGATGATAAGTGTCAAGTGGGGTTAGACTTCTTACAGACCATTTGTCAACCCACTTTGTTGACTCACAATCATTCCATGCTTGAAATGTACATGTAGAATAAAAGCATGCCATCTTCCATGTATGGATTGTGCATGTACTTGCATTAGAGCTTCTAAAAGAGTGTAGCTCGCTCGATCATATTAGTGTACAACAATCCTCATATTTCGCAATGTTAGTTTCATCTACTAAATGAAAAAAATATATGAACTCAAGAATTACCTTCAATACCTGTGCCCATTGCATGATTGCACCACTAGACAATTGATCTTGCATCTATCAAATTTACATTGTCTGTTTACTTTAACTCTTCTCGTGTTAGGGATCTTTTGATACATGCACCTGCTCCATCATGCTCCCCCTTTCCATGCTCGACCTCTGAGAAGTTCCACATGTGTTGAACACCATTGATCCTATGTATCCTGCTCAACCAGTAAAACATTCTAGCATTCTTGAATTGTGATGTACAGTTATCTGACCATATGATATGTTGACTGAATGATATGCCCCTGCTAGCCAAATCAACATAGGATAGCTGAAAGCAACCTTACACAAACTCTGTAGAATGTGTGCGATCATCACTGATGTAAAAGTGATACTCCCTCAATACTTTCCTATTTTCCTTTGTACAATCATTTGCATGAATGAATGCTATACGCACAAATATAGCAACCTACATGGAGTTGTAGTACTGTGATTGCACCTTGTTCTATGGTAGTAGTGTGTAGTTCTCCATGAAGTCAACTACTGAAACGATGCTACAAAGTGGAAACATTTCCTTGCAGAACTTGAACTATGAGTCCAATCATTTCCCTCTATGTGTATGCCTTGCATACTCATAGACCACCTGATCATGAATAATACCCTTAAATTGATACACCAGAATCTTATCACTGACCAATTCACACTTCTTTTCTTCTTTCCCATCTTTTAGACTGTATGCCATTGTCTTGTATTTTCCAAATTCCATAATTTTGTCTCCAATTATGTGTGTACTAGCCATGTGTTGGAAAATTGGAAAATTTTGCATGCCACCAAAATGATCACATGTGCCATCCAAACATGACTTGTTGAAAAAAAAATTGACCATCCTCTCTTTCACATAAAATGGAAGATAAGAATTCCCTTGAGGATTTAGGTGGAGGCCTTGTGTTACATTCCTTCAAAACATTGCCAATATGCATATCTACACATATACATCGATAAACATCATAATGGTTAGAAAACTCAATATGAAATCTACAACAACAAGTAGTGTGTGTGTGATTTATTTTGACATAAAAATGCTTTAGCATTTCAAAATACCATTGACATATTTTAATTTCAAGAAACTTTTGTACAAAATCAGCAAAAAATTGGGTTTGAGTGGTATCCAAATAATGCTTTGGATGTGGCTCATGTATTTTACTACCAATTCTCCTTCTTAAAACATCTCTTTGATTAGGAGAGGTCCTTGTGTTATCCTTCCAATAATTCACTAATAAAGATCTCAAGCCTTGAGCAATTATTTTATCTTTTTGTGGCACTCTACCTGAGAACGCCCATAACTCATTGCTATTTGGATCCTCCACACTTTCACGACTTCCTTTGGCTCTCATTAGAGATGATCTACTTATTTTCAAAGACTGAATTGCCTTTGTAAGGTTCACCTTATTCCTTGTTTGACTGCTTAACAGTGTTTTTGTCATCACACATCGTGTGGTACAACTATCCTTCATGCATGAGGTAGAACCCACGCTCTTGTATGCACTCATCAAGTTCTTTACAATGGAATTTTCACTTGATTCATTTAAAACTCTTAGCCCAAGATCCTCATGGTGGACCTAAATTTGAGTTGCCTCACTTAGCTTCACAAAAAGATAAACTCCATATCCTTTGTGCATATCTTTGACATGTACATTTTGGAATCTTATTGGGCATCCATTTCAAAACATTGGAATCAATATCAATCAAAAATATAGGTTTTCTATGCAAAACTCTAGGAGGAGTTCTCAAATGTAAATTTTTGTCAACATTAGGAAGTTCAACAACATCGGGGATAGATCGTGTACCTTCAATCAGAGGTACAATTGATGACATACCTTGAGATTGACATGTAAATGATTTTGTACCTCCAACTTGAGATTTCGTTTGTGGAGTGCCTTCAAATAGAGATGTGTTTTTTGATGTACTTTTGAAACACAATGTTGTTGATGGTGTGTCTTCAATTGGAGATGTGATTTCTGATGTACTTGGAAAACAACATGTTCTTTCTGATGTGTCTTCACTTGGAGATGTGCATTGAACTTCACCTATGGTTGATGATGTTCCCCCAACTTTAGTATCCATTCATGTCCTTCCATGAAATTTAATTTCCTCATCTGTTCCCTTTGTTTTGCCAATTTGACATCTCTCTTAGATTGCACGGGAATTTCTGGTTGAATGGGTTGCAATTCCTTTGCTTCACAAGCTACATTTTTTTATTCTCTTCTCCTTGCATTTTTAACTACACGTTCTTCTAGTGTTAGAGGCTTTGGTCATTTCCTCGGCATGAATTTGAATGCTACATGTTCACAAACACACAAAGAACCACAAACACACATAGAACAAAAGTAAGTAATGCATTTTATGAAACATATTGATATCGTTGATTACATTGTATTAAATATAAAATTCACCAAAGCATTTTATGAAACAAGGCAATGAGTTGTTTGGAATTATCAAACATGTTTATGCTACAACATTTTTCATACATACATCTACCTCAATATCGTAAGAAAAGTGAGTAATACATAAATTTTAAAACATATACATACCACTGATTACATTGCATTTTATGAAACACGACAAGCATTTTATGAAACATATTGATATTGTTGATTACATTGCATTGCATATCTTTAAAACTCAAAGAATTACTTTACATTTCATAACTAATGTGACTTATCAAACATTACAAATCCTATCAAACATTGTTGTCCCCAACCTACGGTTTATAGCGAGCTTCAAAAAACCCATAAATTTTGATGCATCTGGTTAAAATATATGAAACTTTGTACTAATTTTCTATATGCCTATATGCATTTGTTGACAAAAGGAGGGTTGCTAAATCATCATTTTGTGTGACTTTTTTAGGACAATTTGTTTCTTTTTGCAACTATACTATGTAAAACCTAGTACTTTGAAGGATTTGTACAAAAATTGCTTCATGTAAGCATTGATCAATTTTAAGACTTGGGTTTGAGGGGAGTATTTGGAGTGTGGACAAGTACTTAGGAGCAAACAAGTGTCAAACTAGTGCAGGGGCACTATGATAGTCTATTTTGCAAATAGGGTCTTAAGTTGGTTTTTAGGAGTTTGAGTCATTTTTCATTCAAATAAAGTCATAATAGACCATTTATTATGTAACTTGAGTCACTTGGTCAGTTGGGAGTAGGATATGATGGAGTTTTGATGCTGCCCCAAGGGTATTTGTGTAAATTTTGACTTTAAAATGGTGGTTTAGAATGGGAGTTTGGTTAAATAGCAATGGTAGAGGAAGGGAGTTGATTTTTTTAGCATGTGTAGACATATTTGAGTGTGTTTGAAGTGTTGGAAAAGTGGCTAGAGGCTTAGAATGTTGATTTTCAATAAACCCTCCTTGTTTCAAGCATAGAAAGGCCTAAAGCAATGGTTTAGTGTTTATATGCATTAGAGAGGGTTCCAATGACTAAAATTTGTTGAATCTGAAGTTTTGTAGACTAGTGAAGGTCTATCAAAAGATAATTGAGACTAGAAAAGTGTTTGAAGGTATGATGCTTTGTAAAAGTGGCCCGATTGGCCTATTGGGGTAGCGTAGTAGTACTATTTTGGTGATGTTGGTCCAATGTGACCTAGCATGTTTTTGAGATATGTTTTTGAAGGCCTTAATGGGTGTCTAAAAAGTTCAAGGGTTTGGGGGTTTGAGTTGTCTTTGAGAAGATATGAAATTTTTTCTCTATTGTGAATACTACAAGGAAGTGAAGGTGAACTGCTAAGTTGAGCATTGAATTGAGGTTTTTGAGATTGAATATTGTTTTAAACTGATATAATTTTTATTGTTGAAGGTTTTCTCTCCCTTCTATGCATCACAAACCTAGGGTATAATTTTTTGCCACCGAAATGAAATCTAGAGAATCTTGTGTTTATTGTTCTCAAAACCACATTGTGATTGTCAACGAAGCCATGAAGAAGATGAATTCAAAGAAGGGTTTGTGATGTTATATCTTGTAATTATTCACTATTTATTTGGCAATGAGGTAACTTAGAAAGACAATAAGCATTCTCAATTGCACAAAATTTTCCCTTTTTTTTTTATTAGAAAGGTAAATGGTATGAATGAATGGAAACTTGCATTAACAACTATTTCAACTCACTTGAATTTATCTAAGTGCATTTGATGAAGGTGAATTTTTTATGGAACAAAAATATTAATGGAAACTTGCATTAACATTGATGAAAGCTATTAGGTTTTCCAAATTAGTTGGAAATAAAATTTTTCCCTCAACCATCACTAATAATTAATTTGAATCTATTATGTCATTTTTTCCATTTATATATCTTAAAGATCCTAAAATTTAAACTTTTACATGCAAAATCCATCTAATTTAATATTGAATTCTATGTGTAACAATGAAGATTAATAAAATCATCAAATGAATGGTCTAAAAATTGTAAAAACAAAACAAAAAAACCAAATATAAACATCTACCTAAAATGAAATAGAGTGAATTCCACTAGCCATGCTGGAAATGGACTAATATAAGCAATGAAAATAGAATTCACAAGTGAATTTTTGTTAAGTAAATTTCATGTTTTTCATTTTTTTGTTCTTCAAACTCATAAAAATTAAGCTTTTTTATGCAACTCCCATCTAATTCAATGTTGAATTCTATGTCCAATTGCTATGATTAATAAAATAATTAAAGGAATTTAGTTTATATTGTCAAAAACAAACAAATATACTAAATATAAACATTTCAATATTACCAAAATGAATATATTACCTAATATAATGTAAAATGATGTAGAAACTTCAAAACGTCTTCTTCTACATTGTCTAGCATGCAGATTGGTGGTCGAAAGGTGATGGATCAAGCATAGATTGGTACAACATGGAGTCAACTACATAAAAAAGGCATTTCTGAGTCGGATAAAGTGTTGAACCAAACAAATGTAGAAGCATGTGGGCCCGAATCATGGGGTCAACCCCTATTTTACCATTTCAAGGTAAAAAAAATTTGGCGCTCACCATATTTGGAGAGTACCAAATGTGTTGCTTTGAAATATTCACCTTCCATAAAGACAAAGGGAGTGAGACTTGAGATAGAGAGAGGTGATAGGAGTGAGAGAGATTAGTCTAAGTAGTGTGCTAGCGATTGAGACCTGAGAGTGATAGAGACTTGAGAGGGATAGAGAGTTATCCAGTTACAATGGTGGGAAATACCTAACAACGAGAGAGGGGTTGGGAGGGATGAGACTTGAGAGATGCAAAAATACCAAAGGGGGAGAGAGAGAGGAAGTACGGGAGAGGGGGTTGGAGTGAAAAATATTTTTTCTAGGTAGGGTGGGAGGTAAGTGAGACCTGACAAAGAGGGAGTGTGAGAGAGGGCATTGGAGTGACACAAATTAGTCTAGGTAGCATGGGAGGGAGTGAGATGAGAGAGAGAGAGAGAGACTTGAGAGGGAGAGATTTATTCAGTTATGGTAGGGGGGAAGACCTAAGAGAGGTAGTGGGAGAGAGAGGGGGTGAGAGATAAAGGGATGGGAGACCTAAACTGTCAACCCTAAACCCTTAAAACCAAACCCTTAAACCCTCTACCCTCTACCCTCAACAAAATACTCTCTTCCCTCAACCCTCAACCCTTAAACCATAAACCGTAAACCCTCAACCCTTAAACCCTAAAACCATCAACCCTCAACCCTTAACTAGGTTAAATCCTAAACCCTTAAACACTCTACCCTTAAACTATAAACCCTAAACCCTATACCCTAAACCCTATACCCTAAACCCTAAACCCTTAAACCCTAAACCCTTAAACTATCTACCCTCTACCCTTAAACCCAATACCCTCTACCCTCAACCCTTAAAACCTTTTAAACCCAACTAAACTCTCTACCCTAATCCCTCAACCCTCAACCCATAATCCCTCAATCCTTAAATCCTCAACCCTCAACCCTCAACCCTCTACCCTCAATCCTCAACCCTTAAACCGTAAACTGTAAACCCTAAACCCTAAACCATGTACCCTACACCCTACACCCTTAAACCCTCTACCCTCTACCCTCTATTCTAAACCCTTAAACCCTCTACCCTTAAACCCTATACCCTAAACCCTTAAACCCTAAACCCTAAACCCTTGAACCCTCTACCCTTAACCCTCTACCCTCTACCCTCAAACCCCCCCTCCCTCTCTCTCTCTCAACAAAACACCCTCTACCCTTAAACCATAAACCATAATCCCTAAAACCTAAACCCTCTACCCTTAACCCTTAATCCCTAAACCCTAAACACTCTACCCTTTATCCTCAACCCTCAACCCTTAAACCCTTAAACCCCCAACCCTTAACTAGGTTAAACCCTAAATTCTTAAACCCTCTACCCTTTAACTATAAACCCTAAACCCTAAACCCTTAAACCTTAAGCCTTAAACCCTTAAACTATCTACCCTCTACCCTTAAACCCAATACCCTCTACCCTCAACCCTTAAACCCTTTTAAACCCAACTAAACTCTCTACCCTAATCTCTCAACCCTCAACGCTTAATCCATCAACCCTTAAACCCTAAACCCTCAACCCTCTACCATCTACCCTCGACCATCAACCCTTAAACCTTAAACCCTAAGCCCTAAACCATGTACCTTATACCCTTAACCCTTAAACCCTCTACCATCTACCCTAAACCCTTAAACCCTCTACCCTTAAAACATAAACCCTAAACCCTTAAACCCTCTACCCTCCCCTCTCTCTCAACCCTACAGCCTCTACCCTTAAACCGTAAACTATAATCCCTAAACCCTAAACCCTCTACCCTTAACCCTTAATCTCTAAACCCTAAACCTTATACCCTATACCCTCTATCCTCAACCCTCAACCCTAAAACCCTAAAACCATCAACCCTCAACTAGGTTAAACCCTAAACCCTTAAAACCTCTACCCTTAAACTATAAATCCTAAACCCTATACCCTTAACCCTAAACCCTTAAACTATATACCCTCTACCCTTAAACCCAATACCCTCTACCCTCAATGCTTAAACCCTTTTAAACCCAACTAAACTCTCTACCCTAATCCCTCAACCCTCAACCCTTAATCCCTCAACCCTTAAACCATAAACCCTCTACCCTCTACCCCCAACCCTTAAACCGTAAACTGTAAACCCTATACCCTTAGCTCTTAAACCCTCTACCATCTACCCTAAACCCTTAAACCCTCTACCCTTAAATCCTAAACCCTCTACCCTCTACCCTCAAACCCCCCCCTCTCTCTCTCTCAACCCTACACCCTCTACCCTTACACCATAAACTGTAATCCCTAAACCCTAAACCCTCTACCCTTAATTCTTAATCCCCAAACCCTCTACCCTCTACCCTATATTGTCAACCCTCAACCCTTAAACCCTAACACCCTCAACCCTCAACCCTTAACCAGGTTAAACCCTCTACCCTTAAACTATAAACCCTAAACACTATACCCTAAACCCTAAACCCTTAAACCCTTAAACTATCTACCCTTAAACCCAATACCATCTACCCTCAACCCTTTTAAACTCAAATATAATCTCTACCCTAATCCCTCAACCCTCAACCCTTAATCCCTCAACCCTTAAACCCTAAAACCTCAACCCTCAATCCTCAACCCTCAACCCTTAAACTATAAACCCTAAACCCTATACCCTATACCCTTAACTCTTAATCCCTATACCATCTACCCTAAACCCTTAAACCCTCTACCCTTAAATTGTAAACTATAAACCCTAAACCTTAAACCCTAACCCTAAACCCTAAACCCTAAACCCTAAACCCTAAACCCCTAAACCCCTAAACCCTTTGCCCTCTACCCTTCTACCCTTTCATCACTCCTCTATTCTCAACCTCAACCCTCTCTACTCAACCCTCCCTCTCTCTCTCTCTCTCAACCCTACACCATCTACCCTTAAACCGTAAAACGTAATCCCTAAACCCTAAACCATCTACCCTTAACCCTTAATCCCTAAACCCTCTACCCTCTACCCTCTACCCTCAACCCTTAAACCCACAACCCTCAACCCTCTACCATTAACCCTTAAACCCTAAACCCTTAAACTGTAAACTCTATACCCTATACCCTAAACCCTAAACCCTTAAACCCTAAACCCTTAAACTGTCTACCCTCAACCCTATGCCCTCAATTATCAACCCTCTAACCTAAACATTGGATCGTCAAACCTCATCTATCTTTGTCCCTCCCTCCTCTTCTCTCCTCTCTATCCAGCTTCTGCCTCCATCCATTCCTCCCTCTCTACCCTAATCCCTCAACCCTATACCCTCAACCCTTAAACCCTTAAACACTCAACCCTAAACCCTAAACCCTAAACCCTAAACCCTAAACCCTAAACCCTAAACCCTCAAACCTCAACCCTCAACCCTCAAACCCTAAACCCTTGAACCCTCAACCCAATACCCTCTACCCTCAAACCTAATCCCTCAACCCTTAAACACTCAACACCGAACACTCAACCCTAATCTGTTAACCCTATTTCTCTCTCTCACTCCCTCTCACTCTCTCTCAAGTCTCTCCCTCCTACCTGAGAGAGGGGGAGAGAGAGAGAGGGAGAGAGGGAGAGAGGGAGTGGGAGATAGAGAGATGAGAGACAAATAGAGGGAGTGAGAGAGACATAGGGAGAGATAGAGGGAGTGAGAGAGAGGAGTGGGAGAGAGATAGAGGGGGTGAGAGAGAGGAGTGGGAGAGAGATAGAAGGAGTCAGTGAGATCTCGAGAGCAAGAGAGAGACTTGAGAGAGGGAGTGGGGGTAGGAGGGAGAGACTTGAGAGAAAGAGAGAGGGAGGGCGAGGGGGTGGGAGGGAGATACCTAAGAGAGAGGGAGAGGGAGAGAGTGTGGAATGGATATTCCTAAGAGAGAGGGA
>CM021100.1:619654658-619714726 GCA_007115665.2 Sequoiadendron giganteum | reverse complement strand
GGAGATTATTGAGAAAGGGAAAGGGGTGGGAGGGAGAGACTGAGAGGGAGAGAGATAGAGGAGGGAGAGAGGAGGGGAGAGAGAGAGGAGGGAGAGAGAGAGGAGGTGTGTGTGTGAGAGAGAGAGAGAGAGGGGAGGGAGAAAACCTGAGAGAGAGTGAGAAAGAGAGGGAGAGAGATAGAGTGAGTGAGAGAGAGGGAATGGGAGAGAGATAGAGGGAGTGAGTTAGAGACCTAAGAGAGGGAGAGGAGGTAGGTGGGAGAGACTTGAGAGAGAGAGACAAATAGAGAATGATAACGAACTAAGAGAGGGAGATGGAGTGAGAGACAAAAAGACCGGAGGGGGAGAGAGAGAGGGAGAGTGAGAAAGGGGGTTGGAGTGAGATAGATTTATTTAGGTACCTAGGTGGGAGGGAAAGAGACCTAAGAGAGGGGGTTGGAGTGAGAGAGAGTAGTCTAGATTGTGTGGTAGGGAGTGAGACTTGAGAGAGAGAGAGAGACTTCAGAGGGATAAAGAGTTATCCAGTTAGGGTAACGAGTTAGAGAGCGTATGAAAGGTAAAAGCTCAACTATCCATCTACGATCATAAACTATGCACTCTAAGCATTATCAAAGTCATCAACCAAAGAGAGGGGAAATTAAGGTTTTGTTCAAAGTAGGTCATTTGGCAAGCGCCAAATTTGGCGCTTGCCAAATGACCTGCTTTGAACAAAATAATTGACAAGATTTGTCAAATTTCCTCATATTTTCGTTCGTGCTCATTGTATCGTTTGCACATATTTCAATGAAAGTTTATAAAAAAACCATGATGGCATTAACCTCTCTCTTAAATATCTAAATATATAATTATTTTCTCATTTTGATTCAATTAAGGTTTTGATCCATAGATTCTATTGTAAATGCCTCTTTTTTTTGTCAAAAACCAACATGTGCTAGTTTTAGGATAGATTTTTACTCGTTCATCGAAACATGAAACAAATTACATTTTTTAAAACTAGACTTCATTCTACACATGATGAAAAAAAAATCAATTTTTGATTAGTTTTCAAAAAAAATTAGAGGGGAGCACGCTCAAATTTTAGCTTTTCAAGATGTGTCCACTTTCAAAATTCATAAAAAATTATATATTCATTAAAAAAATTATATGAAATAATGAGGATAAACTATATGGTGTTGGCTAATTTCTCACCATTGGGATTTTTGAAATTCTAAAAAAAATTTAATCAAATAGGGGGAGCCCTCATGTGCTATGCTATTTTTTTGGATAAAAACAGGACCTGTTTTCCCCCCCTTTTTTGAGGCCCTTAATCTTCATTAATTTCAAAACTAATTAGTATCTTAGAAACTAGACTCTGAGCACTTCAACTTTTGTTTTTGCTACATCTTGAAATTTTGAGCGTAACTATCTTCATTTTCTCGTGCAAATCAGATTTTGCTGATTTAAAAAAAATGGCATCTTAAAAGCCAAAATTGTGTCACAAATCCATGCACTTACCCAAAGATTTATTATTTAGGTTTATAATTTAGGGTCTAGTGTTGACATAGTTTATCATTTTGTGTTGATAATCTAGGTTGTAAAATTTGAAGAATTATTAGTTTAGGGCTTATATCAATCAATATAAGGTTTCATGTTTAGGATTTAGGGTTTATATTTTATACATGCACACATTTACATATATATAATATTTAAATTTCTATTTTTTAATTATAAACATGTAATAAATTTAATTAAAAAAACTTTCATTAAGTTTCATTTAAAAAAAATATTTGTGAAAGAAATATTGAAACCTATCTCAAATTGAAATCTTACATAGAAGCTCAAAGAAGAGTGGATCATGTATAAAAAAAAAAAATCAAGTAAATTGAGGGGAAGATCAAGTGAAATTGATCCAAAAAAATGTTTCTAGCTGAAATAGTTTCCAAGAAACATAGACAAAAAATGAGAATATATATATATATATATATATATATATATATATATATATATATATATATATATTTATGTTTTTGTATTTAGTTTTGAACACAATATTTTTTATTAAAAATGTTTTGACCAAAACCCTTTTTCATGTAAGTGCCACACAAAATGAGAATCATTTCAATTGAAATTATTTTGTTTGAAAATAATTTTGGTTGAAACTATTTCATTTGAAATCCCTTGGTTGACCTAAACTATGACACAACTTTAAATTTTCATCCATTTCTTCTAATTGAAAAGAAAGCTTGATAATTCTGAGTGTCTTACCATTTACAAACAAATTATTTTTAGTTAAAAATTAGTTCATGAATTCTTATGCAAACATTCTTTGATAATAGACTTTGATAATTAAAAAACTAACCAAATCCTCATGTATCTAATCACTTCTTTGGTTTTCTAATCCTAGACAACATTAGCAGAAAAACCATGGGTAAAAGAAAAGGTGAAAACTTATTATAAAGAAATTTATTAGCAAATCATAGGAATGTTGACAAAATCTTAGAGGTTGAAGGTGAAATGTGGTTTTCTTGATAGTGTAACATATTATAAACCAATTTATTTTATAATCATTAAACTATTGATTATATTAATATATAGATAAATTTATAAGGTATTTAATAAAATTGGAAATTATCTTCCAATTTAAAATCTTTATATATTTTCAAATCTTATTAGACTAAATGATCTTAATTTCAAATTAATTCTCATTCTCTTCGATACTTATATAATACAAAGTAGAGTGCTTCTATTGAACTCTCCAATAGAATATGTCTCTATTGAAATCTTCAATAAAATCCTTCCCAGACACCTAATTTGTTTTCTCTCTACTTTTTTTCTTTCTCAATTATCCTTGTTCAACACTTCCTCTTTATTGAAATACTACATTCCTCTCAAGGTTTATAAACTTAGCAAGGGACATTATTCTAGTTTATTTTCTTATTTAAGTCTCTTAAATCAGATATAAACTAATACTAATAATACATGCAAAGGATTTAGTTTCAGATTTTCTAGATTAACTTATTCCATATCACTTTGTGTCTTGAAGCACAAGCGTTCACTAAAGGAATCCATAAAAGTTTTACCTCTCATAATTGGGTCTATATTTTTTTGTTAAAAAACATCAATTTTTCAAAAAATTCAATCATATCAAAGTGAACAAGGAATTACCTTTCAAAATAAAATAAAAAATCAAATAATAGATGTAATTACTTTTTTAAGGCTTTGTCAAAGGTTTTTTTGTTGTATTTTTTTAGATAACATGTGAATTTGTACTAATTTGTAATTGTTATAAATTTAGAGAAAATTGGGTGTACAATTATATTGCCTAAAGAATTCAATGCCATTCTAACTATGACACTATAATAGATAAGCTAAGGACTAACATTTACCCTAACAATGATATTGTGGAATGTTATGTACCACTATTTTGCATTATGAGATGATGTGATTTGGAAGTCAATCTTCATAACTATTTTCTTCTTTCTTCTTTTGTTCTACATTTTCATTTGAACCATCCTATAAAGTGAATTTTACACATATAATTGAGTTCAATATTGATAGGTATTAAGAGTGTAATAAATGAATGGAACCCAACTAGAGTCATTTATGTCAAAACACCTATAAGGAGATTAGTGATTATAGAACAATATCATAATCTTCAATAAATGAAAATGAGGTATTATTTACAATGTATACTTTAGTTATGATGCTTTTTCAAGTTTCAACTATGTAGATTTTGAGTCAAAATCTTTGATCCATATTTCATGAGTAGTGGCTAACAAAAATCCATCATGAGCATAAATGATCCACTTAGTATTCATTGTATCTAGATTGTGCTTACAAGGGTGAATCATCGAGACTTCTCGGTAAGTCATATCCCAGTACTACTCCAACTTAAGCATGCTTAACCATGGAGTTTCAACCAAGATCAAGCCCACTTAGCTTGCCACCTCATTTGCAAAAAAATCACCAAGTGTCGTGCCTTATGAACCATTCATTATAAAGACACTTTAGCCCATCTAATGACAAGTAGAAGATGATTTTTTGTAGTATTAAATTATGATTTTTTTATCAAGATTAAACAATGTAGTTTTTTAGACTCAATGTTTCACCTTTGTGAGTATAACTTAAATACAATGAGTATTAAGTGAATTATTCATACTCATAAGAGAGGGTTTCATGAGAACTAATACTCATGTAATATGAATCAATGAATTTGACTAAAAAACTACACAATTCAGTTTTGATAAAACATCACAATCCTCATTAAAATTTAATTATTTTAATTTTTTTAATACAAATTAATCATTATTTTATATATTTTTTATTAAAAATAATAATATTTCAATTGAACGAGTAAAGAAAATTTTAAACCAACACCGGATACCATGCATTTTAAGATTTTTTATTAACACAATATAATTGAAAACGAAGTATTCGCTTTCTTCGTTTTTTGAAGATGAATTGAGAGAAGGTTTAAAACGTTAATCATTTATAAAAAAAAAATTTAAATCACTCAAAAAAACCACTAAATCGAAAGCGAAATCTATCCTAACTCGCCATAAAGAAATGTCGGGGGTATAAGACAGATAGATCTATTTAATATATTTTTTGTCTTTTACTTTAAAAGGACTCGTCAAGTCTGACACACGCAGCGCAGAAAGATTGACTTTCATGCCCATATTAGCAAAGAAACAATTGCTTTCTTACCATCCCTTTTTCAACACAAGGAAACAGGTGAACTGTAATCACTTGTTTGAATCCATATACTTTTGACTTGAATGGATTTTAAATCACTGGCTTACGGTATGTTTCTGTTAGTGGTTTCTTTACGTATCTTTTTCATGGATTAGTCTAAGACTCAAGTGTATTCAGAGTTCAAATTTGCTCAATGAAGGTTCTGAAGAAAAATATAGAAATGTATATTTATATTTCCAAATATGTCTAATATATATAGAGAGACACATTAGTAGCTATAAATTAAACAAAAAAAAAGTTTAATATTCACAAAATAGAGATTATAAATTCAACTACATGCTTAAAATCATTTGAAATCAATTTTGTTGTACCATTTACCTACATCATTTTTCATAAGAAAACATGTACAACTCTTTTGTAACATGTTTTCTTCGATACTTCACTAATTGTATATTTGTTGTCACAATCAAATGTGAGTAGTACATAATTTTCTTCAATGTCTCATAATCTTCAAAATATTGACAAGTCATCTTTCTTTGCCAAAATTTTTTATAGCAAGTACCAATGACAAATATAGAACCTATTACATACTCAAATTGTGAATCTTGGCATTCTTAATATCTCTTTTTAAACACTTGGAAACTTGAGTTGTAAACACTTGTTTGAATACGTTTTATCCATATACTTTGATTTAGACAAATTTTAAATAATTGTATTATGGTATTTATTTATCTAACTATATAATCAATTAATTGTATGCATGTTTCTTCTCATATATTAGTCTAGGAAGCACATTTCACAACTCAACTTCCTTTCAACGAAGGTGAAAGCTCATCTAATCTCACATTAAAGAGATTTTGAAGTAAATATATATTTATATTTCAAAATCTCTCTAATGTCTACCTACATTGAGACAGATTAGTAGTTGTAGATTATAAATAAATAAAGGAAATTCTAATACTAAAAAAATAGACTATGAATTCAACTATATACTTACAAACTAACTAAAACTAATTCCATTATACCATTCACATCCTTTCTTTTTCATAACATGTCTATAAATGACTTGCACTCATCCATAGACAACATCCACAAATCTTTTGTAACATGTTTCCCTTGATACCTCACTAGTTGTTTATTTATTGTTATGTAATCAAATGTGAGAAATGCACAATTTTCTTCTATCTCAAAATCTTCAAATATTGGTAAGTCCTTCTTTCTTGTCAAATATTTTTATAGCCAAGTACTAATGACAACTATAGAAACTATTAGATACTCAAAGTTATCATCATCTATAGTAGACTCTTCACATTTATTTTTTGTCTCAACACATCATGCCAATAAATATTCTATCTCCTATATATTGTTCTCAAGTGCAACACTATACACATGTCCTATAGAAAAGATAACAATTCAATGTTAAGAGGTGATAATTCAATAAAATATGCATGTATAAATACATCATTAAACAAAATGAGGTTCTATTGATGTACATTTTTAGACAAGGCCTAAAACACAATCAAATCCATTTGATACCAACATTTGGTTATCTTATTCAAAATATCTCATATTGATGTGTCTATATAGGTGCTAGGGGTCTATAATGTCATTCTCCAACCCATTTTATATTTTTGCATGCTTTTTACTAGCCTAAAACACTAAATTGATAATGTAGAGTAGGGGGGTTTGTCACCCCCAAGGCTCCAAGTCATGGGAGAGCCCTAAGGAACAAACTTCCTTAAACTACCTCAGATTGTTTGATAGGTTGAGAGAGAGGTAAAAAGGAAGGGAAAACCAAGCACTATTTCCCTTCTACTAAAAATAGGTGTTTTTAGAACTGGGTAAGTCGGCCACAGAGGTTTTAGACCGCATACCAAACAACTCACTGTCTGAGGATGATAGTGTTGAAACCAAACTCTAGCATGTTGTGTTGGAATCTCAGGGACACATTGGCATCATGTACAGATAAAGGGTCTGATATATAGTCAAAAACATGCAGGGCCTACTTTTGACTTGAATACTAAAGTTTACAATTTAACAAGAAAATGCAGAGATAGGAAATACAAGAAGAAGAATACTAGAAAGGATTATTCTAATGATGAAAATGATAAGGAAAGAGTAGGAAAGATACCATTACATGCATAGTCTGGTTCTCCAGCTAGCTTTATATGGGCAAACCTACACCTACACACATGGAAACATAATTTAAGTTTTGGGTTGTGTTTTGAGGTCTACCTTAGTCATACCCCCATTTTGGTGTTCCCACCTCCACAGGCAACCAAGATGCAATGATAGAGAGAAATTGATAAAGAAAAGAAAGCAAGAGACACTATCAAATAGAGAGAAAACATAACCTAAATGCTACTCTATAAGAATAATGATGCAATTAAATGAAGAGGAGCAATATCACCTTCCCTTTTACTAGCACTCAAGGCTGAGAGAGGAAGATGACGAGAGATGACACCTTTCCAAGAGAATGGGGCTTCATAAAACCTACAAAGATAATGGTGTTGTAGCAAGAAGACGTTGTAGAGTCTAAGAAGAAAGCTTGTAGCAAGAAGCAAGAATGGATAGAGTTACAAGAGTGAGCTTGAGAATGGAAGAATTAGCATGAAGGAATGTTAAATAATGAAGTTTGAATGGATAAATGGATTCAAAGAGTCATTTTTCATCAGGCAAGGGTTGACAGAGAACGTTACATTCATGACCAATTAGGAAACGTAGCACTTCTATAGATTTCAGAGGCATGAATCATATCAGGATGGCAACGCGATGCACAAACATCCACAAGGCACACATATGTCCCTGACAAAAATTCCTCCACCGACGTAAAAATACAAGTCTATGTGGAAGGAAAGTGATGATGGCGACAAGTTTTGCATTATCAAGCTTATAAATTTTAAAGTAAGGGCAAATAAATGGGAAATTTTCCTAGGGTACAAATTTATGCAATTACAGATAAAAAAATTTGCAAGTTCCCTAATCCACATGGTCCATGTGCTTTCATTTGAACTCTTAAATAAATTTAATTTTGTCGATCCATTGATTCTATCATGGTCTTATCATTGTGAGATGTTTTCTACTTCAACTAATTAAAAGAATCATTGAAATTCAGAGCTTTTAGAAGATCCAATAGACAATGTTGTGTTACAGGAATCTAAAAATACATATGCATCTTTGAATATTTCTACTTCCATAAATTTTAATTGCTCCCTAGAATGAGTTTTTTTCACACATGGTCTAACTCCATCATGTTTTCCTTTATCATTCCCAAATTTAAAGAAACTTTACATTTGTTGGACATTATTTTCTTTATGGGCCTTTCATAGCCAATAAAATATTTAAGAATTTTTTAACTACCTTATACAATTTTCTAACCATATGATATGTATCAATTGAATTTATCTTTCCTTTAAACTATAATGAAATACACTAAAACAATACTACACACACTTTCACGAATGCGACCTCTAGTTATTGATGTAGAATGACACTCCCTCAATTTTTTCTTATTTTTGTATTGTCAATTACATGGCTATATATAATATGATAAAAAATGGGTATTTGTACTAAATTGTAATACTACTTGACTAAACTTCCCCTTATGGTGCAATAGTGTAGTTTTCTATAATTTCAACTGGTCACTCAAAGTATAGATCCTATTGGAAATGTATCTTTTCATATACTAAATTACTCATCAATTTATTGAGCATAATGGGAGTGCTTGAACACATATTTGTAGACAGACTTGTTTTTTTTCTTTGTGATGAATACATGCATAGTACTCTACTATATCAATAACTTAAAATGCTTTCTAATTTTCCATCTTTTATATGATATTGAAAATTCTTGAATCTATTTACATCCATTAAGTATTGTCCAAACCACCTTCATGCACACATTCTCCCAAGAAAGAAAGGTTATCAAATCAATGGCATTCTTCAAAAATATAATCTTTTGAGAAAAATATTTTTCTATCAAGTTTGTCTCATAATAAACTTGTTATAAACTCCATAATTGTTGTAGGTGGAAAATTAAAGCTTGAATTTAAATTCTACATTCATCAAATAAATGGATCCAAATATCCTTAAATAGATAGCATGTATGGACATATGTGTCTCTTGCATGAGACATGATTGTACATGAAAAATGTGTTGAGTGTGATTAAATACACTTTATGTTTTAAACACCTCCCCATAAACTTTATTTTATCACACAACTTAACTAGATGATGGGGGCCACCTGTAACAAATAGGTTTATTAATTATACATGTACTAATGAAGAATATTTAATATCATTTCCTTAAAAAATTATATAGACTTAACCTTGTTTTGAATGTACCCTTGATTACTTTTGTCCATCATTATCTATAATAAGATGTCTTTCGTAATTATATTGATAAAGGAGGTGAAGTCATGTTTCCAATTATCTTTGCAATCAAAACCTTCACAAATTAGCAAGGATCTCTATGAACAACACTATAAATTTTTAGATTCAACAACAATCTTTGTGATCAACTTTCTAGATTCAATAACAATTTGTGGTCAACACTACAACTTTTTAGGTTCAACAACGATCTTTGAGATCAATGCTATAAATATTTAAAAATGATCTTTGTGACCAAATTATTAGATATATGATCAATGTTGCAACTTTTGAGGTTCAACGATGATCTTTGCAATCAATGCTAAAACTATTCAACAATGATCTATGCGATCAAATGCTTAGATTTAGTAACGATCTTTGTGATTAATACTACTTATTTCATATATATAAATGCTCCAGCTACAAATCCCATGCCTCCATGTGGATGAAATTCAAGTGGACCTTATAGTGTTTGAAATTTTATAGATGAAATTGAAGCTAACTAATTTTCATATCTACAAAATATTAAACTAGAAGTACACTTCTTGTAAACTTAGTTTGGTTTTCTAATATGGTATCTTTTAAGACAATGATTTCCTTTGATTCAAAACATCTATCATCCTATTCAAATATTCAAAATTTTCTTGATTGTTACAATTTGACATATAAATATTTATATTTTTACAATATTTTAAACATATATGTTAGCTTTTCCAATTAGATCCATCAATCCATCCATAATTCATTTGCATGAATTCTATCATAGATTATTTCTTTCACTTTTTATCCCAATACATTTTTTCAAAATGATTAAATTTAATTCACAAATACTACAAGGATGAAGATCCCAACACATTTATTTTCTCTGTCCATTTTGAACTTATATTGCTTGTAACATCATTTATATTTCCTTTAGCCTTAACATATACATGGCCTTCATTATTTGACCTTGTTATCAGTTCAATAGGCTCTATAATAGGTTGTCCATATTTTCCCAAACATTTTCCTTCATATTCCATTCTTTTCATTATCTTAAAATCAACATTTTTTAGAGAACATCATTTGTCATTATTTGTAGATTTTTTTTAGTGCATCAAATTATAATGTTTTATCAAAGATTAAATAACATAAGTTTTTTAGTCTCTATGCTTCACCCTTGTGAATATTGTTTAGATACAATAAGTATTAAGCAAATTGCTTATGCTCATGAGAATTGGATTCATGTGACTACTACGCATCAAATATGAATCAATAAATTTAATCCTAATTAAACATTATAATCTTCATTAAAACCAATCATTATTTTAGATTTTTAATAACACTAAATATAATTGAAAAATAAGTATTGACTTTTTTTCTTAATTTTTAAAATAGATTAAAAAAAGGTTCAAAACATTGACTTTTTTAAGAATATAATTTGACTTAAAAACCCCTTAATCAACATGGCACTACAAACAAGATAATTTGGAAGCAAAAGCTACCCTAGATTTTGATCCTCAAATGAAATGTGACCTTTAATTCTATAGGAATATGTACAAAGCGAGAATTAGAAAAATTTCTCCACTGCCTGCATTCAGCGTACTCCCTAGTACATGAGTTTGGAGAAATTACTCTCAAAGGCAACGCTATCTTTTAACAATGAGATAAAAACAAAACTTTTGCCTATGATTGATAATTAATTAAGTGGTAAATGAATTTTAATATGAGTTTCTAATTAATGCCTTTCATAGCCTTAGGGTGCTTATATTCTTGAATGTCCATTTAGACTGACCAATAAACTTAAATGATCTTTCTCTGTTTTCAAAAGTTTTTGTCTTTTCCATAACAATAAATTAAAATTCCCTCTAAATTATTCCATCCTCTCACTAAACTTTGCTCTAAAGTTTTATCCAAGACGTGTCTTCCTAAAATTATATGTACCAAGTAAATAATAAACAACAAACAACAAACTCAAAAATCGGCTCCATATTTTCTTAGCAGCAGTTCATCAGAACAAGCTTCAACGTTATGATTTCAATTTAGGTCAAACAAAATCAATGCTAAGTGTTTGCTCTAGAAACAACAGATCAAGGGCGGAATACTGCTGGTTTCTGGCTTAAAAATGGCCGGCCTTTAACACGTCCACACCGTGGCAGAAGAAAAACAATTGAATTGAGGGCCCCGCATATTTGTACCTCCACTTCAAACGGTACTTTTCACCTGGTATTTCTTCTGAACTCTCCTACGATCCTGACCGTCGAAAATTCGAAGATGCCCGAGCATTATCATCGCCTCTTTTTAAATATTTGGAAGCTTCGTGGCTAAGAGAAAACCAATTGAATTGCGGGCCCCGCATCTTTGTACCTCAACTTGAAACGGTACCTTTCACCTGGTATTTCTTCTCACCTCTCCTACGATCTCGACCGTCCAAAATTCAAAGATGCCCGAGGATTATTATCACCCCTTTTTGAATACTTGGAAGCTTCATGGAAAAGAGTAAGCAGAAAAATGTGGATATTTCGTCTGTTTCATATTATGTCCATTGGCCTTTTCTTCTTGGGATCCGCATAGATCAACATCGACGGCTGATGAGTGTTGGCCTAGTCCACCGCCCCTCTTACGCGGGCATCAAAGCCCATTGCGTGTAATAACGTTTGCAACTCGCAATCAACCTGGAATTTCGAACTAAGCATGAAAAGACGAATAAAAAAACATTATAAACTATTTCAACCTATAACGTTTGTCATATCAATAATCTTACAATCTATAACATTTCTCAAGAGGTTATTAATAGGTATTGAGATTATTTAGGTTATATATATTTTATATTTTAAGTTTTAATAATAACTGATCTTTTTTTGTCAATTATTAGGGATATTATGATTGAGTTTCGATTAAATATTTAAAAAGTTTATTTTTGGACACTTCTCACTAAACATGTTGATGTGGCAAGTTGCATGATGAGTCACACCTCCAAACTTTAGTTATAGATAGATAAGAGGTCGGTTCACATTTATTAAAAAAAATGAAGGTCCTATGATATTTCATGCAACAGCTACATGCTCACAAAGTCAGCCCTAACAATTATTAGACCCTCTCCCCTAATAATGTTAGCAACTTGCTATCAACCCTAAAATTTGAAATTAACCATGACTATCAAATAAAAACTTGTCATAGTCTTGTAAATTTCATTTTTTGTCATGTTAAGTTTAAATAAACATGATAAATTGACAAATATTTCAACAATTGAAATAGTTGATAGATAATGAGAGATTTTAATAATATTTCCCAAATCAAAATAGTTTATTATATTTATATTTATAGTTTAAAAAATTATTATTGTTTTGTTTTTGAAGTTGTATTTTCTATTATAAACATTGAGTAATAATTTTTTTAATATTTTATTTTTTAAATATAATAGACAACAACCAATTTTATAAATTATTTTGGTAAATGATTTCAATTGTTGTTATTTGAGGGTACTTCATGATATAATATCACCTTTGCTTTTATCCTACCTAAGGGTAGAAGATACATATTCTCCCTTCCTAGCTTTTTCTTTTAAAAACATCCATCCACCCATCTCCCATTTAAGTTGGTGTGACCTTATTCTTAGTTGGGCAATGAGTAACTCCATTTTGCATTTGACTTTTACTCCTATGTAAGTGTTTTTCTCACGTTCTTAAGTGGGATTGAGCTTGGTCATATAATTTATTTATTTTCCTCCCAAATTACTTTGCCTACATATTTCTTTTAAAATTTTCCTTCAAATAATTTTCAACCTCTTGACTAGTGTATGAACATTATTACAAGTTGATAACCCATGTATTCATCCATACTCTATTTGTGAGCTCACAATATCTAGTCCCCACATATTAACCATGCAAGAATCAACAAAAATAGGCATAGGCATGACAAACCCAAAAGGGGCAAGGGTTGAAAATTAAGTAGCTCAACAAACACATACTCACAACATGAAGATAAAATAAAGCATCATAAGTAACCATTCAAAGGAGGTCACTATCAAGGGTTCAAGCATTGAAATTGTCAGCAAACAAAACAATGGAAGTAAACATAAAACACACCAAATCACAATAAAGAGAACACACAATAAGGAAAGATAGATTAAAAAACATAATTATTAGAAGAGAGAAAATATAGTGAAATTGAAAGAACATTAGCCTTACTAGTGACTTTCTTAGGGACAATTTACAATAGAAAGGATAAATTTGTCAAGCAAGAAGAATTGGAAAGGTAAAGGAAGGAAGAAATAGATCCAACAAACTTGTCATGATGGCAATAGGAGACCATGCACAACTTATAAGAAACAAAAATGTTTTTTCAAAGGTTCATATTTCTTTCTGGATGAAGGATTAACCCTAATACAAGAAGAGATAAGAAGGGGAGAATTGGCTGAGGTAGGGATAGCAAGGATTGAAAGAAAATGTGTGTGATTACAAAATAATAAAGATTTAATTACTAATATTATGCCCCAAAACACCTCAATACATTAAGAAGGTAGTAATGGAAGGGAAATAAATCATTGGAAGCAAGAAGTGAAGTAAAATAAGCATGGGTAAAATTAAGTGAGGATCTTGCCTTGAGTCACTAGATTCAACTTAAATATTAATTAGGTCATCATAGGATCTCTTCAAGTTAGTGTGCTAGAATTGTATAGGATATTTATGGAGGAGGGGACCCACATTAAGGCCTATCATAGAAGGTTCAAGATACATAATTTATCACACAAAAACCTATGAACACAATAGCTTCAAGACTCCTACTTTTGAAAGATATGTTAAAATGCTAATTTGGATTGAAGTGGTGAGAAATGGCAAAGGCTATCAAGGAATAATGGTGTTATTATGATAAATTTGGGGGAAAATAGCTAACTAGAAATACAAGACACAAATGAGCAATACATTGGGTTTAGAATAATAAAAGATAGAAGACACGTCATAATTGCACATTGTTATTTTTTTCTCATGAGGCTCAAAAACATACAAAGATTATGGGATGGATAGAAAAGATCCGTACATAGCCTTAAAAAAATATATATATCAACATACTATCAACATGGTGAAGTCGTGGAGGTCATAGATGTAATTATGAGTTATTTAACTTTGGTCAGTATATTCATTACAATTTATGGTTTGCATTTTATTTTGTTGAATCATTTCCACCATAAGATGCTGGTTTCCTTCCCTTATTTTTTGTTGGCCTATATGGAATATGCCATTAAGGAGCACTATAAAAGCCCTATCAAGTAAGCTCCCTATGTTGCATGAAGGGTTGATTTTACTAATTATGGAGATTTATGAAAGCCCAATCCCCTAAGATTGACTCAAAGGGAAAGTTTAGTGTGAGAAATAAAAAAAACCTCTTGTTGTTCATTACTCAAATATGAGTTTTGATACCAAGGGGGATGAAGATGACAAGGAGTGGGTTGAAGAGGATGAGGGGAGGCTTTGTGGAAATTTACTCTCAGCTACCCTCAGATGATGAGGATAACCCCCAAAAAAGGAAGAGTGCTAGTCAAAATAAAACCCCTAAGAAGAAAGATAAAAGGTGGATGATGATAATGAGGGGGATAAAATTAAAACTATAGGTACGTAGAGTCAAAAGATAAAGGTTGGTGATAAAATGAAAAAAATAAAGAGATAAAGGTAAAGGGAAGGAGAAGGCCATGGAATAAAATATTGGTAATAATCCTATGCCAAATGTGGGCAATGGTGTGGAGGAGTAGGGAATTAATACTACCCCTGGTATGCCTAGGGATTTCACCTATCTTCATGTGAATAGGGAGGAGATTTCAGATGTTTTGGGTTTGACTAGAGAGGTGTGTAAAATCCCCATCTCGAGCACAACAAATTCTTTTTGCAACAACTACCAACATAATCAACTAAAAATATTCCAACTAGATTAGATGCGCTAATCCCAAAAGTTCTTCATTCATCTTAGTGGCGACAAATCAACATCACCACTTATATGGTTACACTAGAAAGTGTTAGCTCATATAGCTAGGATCATTCCTAGACCCATACCTAAACCTTGAGGGTTCATGGTGACCCTGCCTACGTATCCCCTCATGGGAATCAAAGGCTTTGTAATTTGCCCCACAATGTTGGAGGGAGTTCATTCTCTCCTCTTGCATGAGATATATTATCTCACTTTTAACCTATGACTATTAATTAAGTACATTTAAGCTATCATTTTAGCTAATTATAATATAATGATAATTTTTCCATCAAGTGTTGAGTCCATACCAAACATTACCAAGCATTAGTGTACAAAAATTCATAATATTCAGAAGGAGCATATCATACCATAATCTCAAAGATCATGTATACATAATGAATGTCTCGGTCATACATCACACATACACTAGGTGACTAGCTCATACACATCATAAGTACAAAAGTGACTGGATAATACACAAATCATAAGTACAATGATTAGCTCTTATGTACATCACAAGTAAAACAATTGTTATCTCATACACATATCACATTTACATTAGTGATTGGCTCCAACATATGTCACAAATACACAGTGGTAAGATCCAACATACATCATTTGTACATAGTGACGAGCTTCACCATACATCATAAATACACAATAACGAGCTCTAGAATACATCACAAATACATAGTGATGAGCTCCAACATGCATCACATACATAGTGGCAAACTCCAACATACATCTCATACATAATGGATGACTAACAAATGTCCATAATGCATCTGAGATAGAATGAATATCAGTGCTTTGCACACTACACTATGGGTCCTATTCTTTCCTCTAGCATTTTGCACCATTGGACAAATGGGAAGAGGATTTGGTGCATCCCATACTACACCATGGGTCTGTCCTCAACCCAATAAGGCTAAGTATATAGTCTGACAATTGTGAAGGGGATTTGGTGCATCCCATACTACAACATGGGTCCATCCACCATCCTAAGGCTTTCCACAAGTAGTGAACCTACCATAGCTTGGTGGATTCTGACTTCAATCACATATAGGCCACCGGCAACAATTTTTTCCACATAGGAATAAGTAGCTCCTAACATATACCACCTTGCAACCTTAGTGGTATTGTCAACTATCTTCTTCACAATATCGAGTAATACTTAGTATTGATCACTTTTGTGCCCTCTTTGACAACCAATGAACCCCCTCGGTATAATGGTTAGCCCCATATTACCATTACCCACACAGACGGGTCCCTACCTATGCAATCGTTATCATATCATAACATAACTAGGGTATCCCATAACAACCTTCACCTTTGTGAACCGGGTGAATGTCGGCTAGTCCCTAGTAGTAGCCCAGACATTAGTCATTGGCATGGTTCAATGACTATCTATCACTGCTCAAATTTTCCACAGGTTCACCCTTGAGCAAGTCATACATAACATGAATCACAATCACAAACAATAGATACACATGCCTATCCATAAAGACCTCTAGATGTGGAGTTGGTTTTCACACACATTCAAGTTACTTGGAACCAACATGAGATGGTCCTTACCCAACATATACACAGTCAAATATTGACTATAAAGCAGCCAATCTCTTACTTCACTCAAAGTACTATTCAAAGCACACCATGTATTAAATAAAAGTTATTAGATTTCCTTAACTCATTTCATACCCATTCAGCACCCATTTTAGCCTCAAGCTAAAAATTATAGAGGAGGATGGTTAAAACAGGTATGAACAACCCCAACCCTTGGAGTTATCCCCCTAAGTCCTCCCCCTTTGGACTTGAGGTGACAGAGGCATCCTTCACCCAAGGATCACCTATACACCTGCTTCCAGACAAATTAAAGTCACACATAGTTCTCCTTAAATGGTCTCTCAAGGATACCTACACACCAATTCTCAATTTAGTGATCTTATACCATAAGAATTTCATCCATGTAAGACAAGGTCTCAAATCAAACATCACCTCAAATGTTATTCATTATAGAACAACCATGCAAATCCTCCAAAAGTTTAATTAGGTTAATGACTGCCATGAGCCTAAATGGTCAATTACCTTTACAAAAACCTTAGTAAGTAGGGTTCTCTAGCCCACTCACTTAGACATGAAATTGCCACCCACAAGGAAATTAGTGTTAATTTACTTTACCATGATTATATATTTCTATTAGGATTTATCCCTATTAGTCTCTAAGGATGAGGATGAAACTTAGGAGTATTCCATCCTATTAAGGTGCCAATTTTACAATAAATGAATTGCCACCTCTCAAACTAGTTTAATTGTGTAGCGATTTTATGTTTGTTTTCAGTATAATGTTTAAAATTTGGCAATTTGTTTCTCTCTTATAGAGTAATAATATGTTACTAGAATTATTTAAAGTGAACTATTATGATTATCCTTGCCACTTTATTGGTAATAATTATAAACCTTCTCTAAACATAATCAACATTTGAGTCATACTAGAGACAAATGGGCAACACCATATCCTTAAGATCATCATATGAATATGTACACTCAATAATATTAATAATGTCCTTAACCCTGAAGTTTCATTTTCCTTTTGATAAAATCACAATACTTTTATATTAATGAGGTATACCTCTCTAGGATTCCTAACCTACCATGAATAGTTGAGAGTGAAAAATATTAATATCACAAGTTAAGCCTTAAAATATTCTTCTTACATAGGAGACACCTATTTGTAAACCCTCCAAGTAGAACACAAGTTCTATTGATTTTTCATAGACACATGAGTACGCATATTCATAAGAAGATGACAAATATTATATATAATAGTACATGGTTTTCAAATGTAATTATTATCATGAATATTCAATTTAAAATTCACATAAATATACTTCTATTAATTCAAGGACATTGACCTTGAGTGTATATCATGAGGGCCTTAGCTTTAAAAGTTTACCGATTAATACACTTCCACCTTATATAAGGTATAAATTCTCATCTCACCCTACATCATGTCATAATATGTTTGTTGCACATGCAACTAATATTGTTCATATAACCAGAATCAACATGTAAATAATGAACATTTCATTACTAATATTTTGCCCCAAAACACCTCAACACATCAAGAAGGTAGCAAAGGGAAAATAAATCATTAGAAGCAAGAAGTGAAGAAAAATAAATATGGGTAAAATTATGTGAGGATCTTGCCTTGGGTAACTGGATTCAAGTAAAATAGTAATTAGGATGCCCTAGGAGCTCATCAAGATAGTGTGCTAGAATTGTATAGAATATCTATGGAGGAAGAGACCTTCACTAAGGCTTGCCATAGAAGGAAAATACATAATTTGTCACACAGAAACCCATGAACACAATAGCTTCAAGACTCCTACTTTTGAAAGGTATGTTAAAATTCTAATTTGGATTGTAGTGGTAGGAAATGGCAAAGGCTATCAAGGAATAATGGTGTTAGTAAGAGAAATTTGGGGCAAAAACATCCAACTAGAAATAGAAGACACAAATGAGCATTACATTGGCTTTAGAATAATATAAAATGGAATACATGTCATAATTGCACATTTTTATTTTTCCCATGAGTCTCATAAAAATACAAAACCTATGGGATGGATGGAAAATATCCTTACGCAGCCTTAAAAAAAGATAATCAACATGGTGAAGTCATGAAGGTCGTGGACACAATTATGAGGTACTTAACTTTGGTCAATAGATTCAGTACAATTTATGGAGTACATTTTTTTTTTTTGAATCATTTCCACTATAAGATGTTGGTTTTCTTCCCTTATTTTTTGTTGGCCTCTATGGACTATGCCATTAGGGAGCACTATAGAAACCCTAAGCTCCCCATGTTGCATGAAGGGTTGATTTTGTTGAATATCCAAGATAATGAGAGGGGGGTGAATCAATATCTTCTTAAAATTGTTGAACAAACACCATCCAATTATTACAATGCATATAACTGTAAAGATGAGAAAAAGCAATAACAGAATATGAAACCACACAACACATGAACACCAAAATTTTACGTGGAAAATCCAATGAGGGAAAAACCATGGTGAGGATTAACTCAATATATAATGTAGTTCCAATATCGGATACAAAAGAGGCTCACTGCTAGATACAAAATCTCACTGCTTACAAGTAGGACTCACTATCCAAACAAGGAGGCTCACTGCCTACAAAAGGATTATAATAACAAAAATGGCTTACAACTAGAACATGAACTAGCAAGAGTGCACCTAACAAGTGTTGATTCAGTTCCTTTGATGCTCAATAAATAGACTTAACACACTTCATAAGTTTCACACACTTTGCTTCACATTTGAATCACACTTCACATTTTGTACCACACCTTCTATCCCAAAAACAATCCATATATATATATATATATGATATATCTGCAAGCATCAATTAGGTCAGCCTAATTAGACACAATATTTATTCACCAAAAAGACTAACTATCGGCTCCAAGTTACTAAAAAACTTATTTAAATATAATTCAACCAATAGTGTGCTATATCATGTCAGCTTGGACCAAAGATAGGTCACTCATATATCCACAACATAAATTAATCCAATATACCATCAACTATTTATTAGGTTGGCCATGGATAGACCTAATAACAAAATGCAACACCAAACCAATTCCAACTCACCATACGAGCATATGAGCACATGGGATTGTATTCTTACAAGCTTCCAATATTCATAAACCATTTCCCAAAACCACGAACATTGAAGATCACCAGAGGGGAATTACAGACCAAAAATACCGAAGGATGTAAACTGATTCTTCATACTAGATCAAACTGACAATTTAGTCAGCATGGTGACATCAATGACAACAAAAAGTCTTATCTTCTTCATTCTTACAACAATCTACCCCTTTGTCAGTGATGGAAAAATGTGCCAAAAAGTTTTTACTTCACACTTCCCTTTCTACATGACAATTTCTCCAGATCTCTCCCAGTCTCTCCCCCTTTGACATCAATGGAAAAGGGTGACCAAAATAAGTTGTAAATGTATGTACATGGTGACATTACATATACAAAGAAAATCTAACTCCCCATTTCGAACAAGGAGACTCCAACTCCAAAACTCCATAAATTTTCAAAACTCAAAAAACTTCCAAAACTCCCCCTCTGATCAATACTTCAATTTATCTTCTTGTTTTTGTTTCTTTTCATTCATTTTTTTTGGTTTTTCTCCTCTTTTTTTGTCAAAGGAAAGAGCCAAAGATTTGAACATTCATAAACTGAAGTAAAAATAAGACTTTTCACCTAAAAATCTTTCTTGTATCTCTCTCTCACAATTGGAATAATACGCTTCCAAGCAAGCACAACAGAATCCATTATGGTACGCATGCTATCCAACAAAGCCAAAAACATAAATTAGGTTGACCAATCTGCAAACAAGCACTGTCGTTCACAATATTTTTCATCATAAAGTATTCTAGAGAGATTATCCATCTGGACCTCAACAAATTCTTTAACAAGTTAGAAGGTTCTCACCACATCTTCCCACTGTCTTTGAATAGTCAACAATTTCGCTTGCAATTATCCAACTCTTATTCCCTATTTTCCCTCTTTTTCTTTAAAAAAATAAAAAATATTTCCAATACCATTTATCTCAGATTCAATTGCTTCAATTTTGCTTCTAAAATTATCAAATTTTGCAGGCCACCAAAGATAATACTTGTAAATTTTAGACATCCCTTTAATGTATTTTCTTGTCTCACTAATGTGTTCGGATAACTTATGTTTAGCTTTGAAACATCTTTTCTCAACCATAGATTCAAACTTATGTCCTTCAGGTCCTTCCAACAACATTCTCTCTTCAATAACTTCAACTAGATTATCCAGTAATGAATCAGAAACACTTGAAATATCAATACCTCTCTTAAGTAGATGCTCAACCAAAGCATCATCAATTTTAAGTCTATCCACTGGAGGGCAATCACTCCATACTTCACCAATCTTCTTCATCTCACCTTTATCTAACATTGTCTAAATATCATCTAGATTAGAAGATTTAGATCCAGGCAGGGACTCTTCTTCATTCTCCTTCTCTTCCGAAATAGTGATGACATCTTCAATGATAACTTTTCTCTTTTTAGATTCTAGTGGGGAATCACCAATAACAACTTCCAATTCCTTTGTTTTGGAGGATGAACCCTCCTCAAACCAACTAGACACTGTCATACCAGAGCACCGATCCTTTTGCAAGGATAAGTAAAAGACTTTGCAAGAACTTGCATTATCTTCCATACCTTTCAAATACCTATAAACTTGTTTTCCATCAGGGACCCTAGATTCCCACTTAACATTTTCTTTTCCCGGTAGTGAACTCAGAAAGTAAAATACCAAGCATATAAGCAATGACCCAAACTAGAAAGGATAACCCTCGACCAAAGACATTCATACACTCTCAATTAGGTTTTCCAAGATTAAGCTACATAGATCAATTTTATTGTTTTCTTTCACCATTTTATGTGCAAGATATATAGCAATAGCCGAAGTGGAGCCTTCACGATTTTTGAAATAAAACTTATAAGTAATACTATAAGTGACATATGTTATAGCAAAGTTGACAATAGTGTTTGTTAGCAAGGATTGGGGGTCTTTTTTTATTCCAGTTAGTTCCTCCACCTCTTTGTATTTCAAGGTTTTCTTTCTATGGAGGTCACCAACACTGCACAACCCAATGATAGCTTCAATTGCCTCCTTTGTGATCAGGTAGGGTTTGTCCAAAACAATGCTGCCATCCTTGATTTTTATTAATAGAAATAGGATGGATTCTTTATCTGTAAACCAAGGAATTTATCCCCATAAATCCATGCCTAGGGTTTTTACGTTCTACAATTCATTTGACTGTAACCCTAGTTCCATTTCCTTCATTTTTCGATGATCAAATTCTTCCAATTCAACTCCCTTCAGTCTTAGTGGAATATTGCCACTTGATCCCCTATTAATATATTCCATCGTCGCACTTAACTTCCTCAAATTATTTCTTGCATAATGAAACTTCTTATTTTTCCTTCCTTTTGTAAACTACGAGAGATGGTTTTGAAAACTTCTGTCACTTGTTCTTAATTATTCACAATGATTTTTCTATATTACCTCAGAATTGCTCCAAATCGCTTCAAGATCACTTTAAGATTTCTCCAAGTCATTCTTTGAATTCTTCAGATGCACAAGTGATAAAAAATGACTTATGTTCATTTCACTTTATACACAATTGCACTACCCTAATTCACATTAAATGTAATAGGTTTCAAAAGCTGATAAAACCCTTCTTTCACTACATTGAGAAACCCTAATTTTCTCTGCAAATGAACATGCCTACATTTTTTCTTCTAGTTTATTTTGCATAACCTCTACCTATTCATTCCTTACAACATATCCTCGTGCCAACATCTAACACACCATATTTCTAGGGAGTTCAAACAATTTTATGTTAATACTCCCCCTAAGACCATGCTAGGTCTAATTCTTGGAGGAATCGTATGCACCGAATGAGGGCAAAAATGCATCTGTCATCTTTGGTTCTTCTTTCTTCTTCCATATCTTGTTCATTTCTTGCTTAACCTCATCTTTGTCAATTTTCTTCATAGGTTCATTCTTCTCTACCAGAGTAGGCTGCTTTCCCTTTTTACTTTTGCAAACTCTTGAAATGTGTCCTAGTTTGTTGCAATTGTAGTAGACAATATTTCTTTGATTTTTTGTCCTCCATTAACCACTGATCTACACTAATTTTCTTTGTGTCCAAACTTGTTACAATTGTAGCAGTATCCAATAAAAGATTGATTCATTCTACCTCCATTAAACCAGTTCACCATCTGAGTTTTGCATTCACTAGCCCCGTTTCCAACTTTCTTGCATGCATAACATTGTCCAGAGAAGGAATCAAAAAACTGATTCATTCTACTTTTGTGCTCAGTTTCCATGTGACCAAATTTATTGCATGAAAATAAAACACCATTGAAGGATAAGTACCTTTGAGAATTTGGTTGTCTGATAGGCGGTCTTCTAGCAAAGCTTCTTTTCTGCTTCCCTTTATCTCAAGTCTTTGATTGTCCACTGGATTTGAGTTCTACACATTCTTAGAGTTTTCATCGACTTCATTTCCCAAGACACCTTTGTCTTTAGAAGTTCTTTGTCCTACAATCAATTCATCAAGCTTGGTGGAGCTTGACTTGAAATTATCTTCACAGAGTTTTTCTTTTTCCAAATCTACTTTTAGGTTCATCACTTCTTGTTCAATCCTTGAGCATACATTAGACTTTCTTTGCACCACTATATTCAGACACTCTTCAATTATCTTCTTTTCTTCCACTTGCACCTTTAATCTGGTAATCTCTTCATTTTCTTGTTTCAATTGCTCGCTCACTTCTCTATGTCTTTTTGTAAATTTCTTCAACTGCTCTTTCAATTTTTGGATGCATTCATTTGCCTCATCAAGATTTTCTTTCAAATATTTGTTTTCATTTTCAGCCTTGTCAAGATCTTCAAGTGCATCCTAGAGCTCTTCTTTATCCATTTTTTCAATCTATAGGATCTTCCTCAAGCTATCAGGCTTCCTCAGAGGAACCAAATCTCTCATACCAATTGTTGAATATCCAAGATACTAAGACAATCAGTATCTTCTTAAACTTATTTAACAAACACCATCCAATTATTACAATGGACATAATAGTAAAGATGAGCAAAAGCAATAACAAAATATGAAACCACACGACACATGAACACCAAAATTTTACATGGAAAACCCAATGAGGGAAAAAACACGGTGAGGATTAACTCACTATATAATGTAGCTCCAAAACTGGATACAAAAAAGGCTCACTACTAGATACAAAAGCTCATTGCTTACAAGTAGGAATCACTATCCAAATAAGGAGGCTCACTACCTACAAAAGGATTATAATAAAAAAAAATGGCTTACAACTAGAACATGAACTGGTAAGAGTGCACCTAACAAGTGTTGATTCAGTTCCTTTGATGCTCAATAAACATACTTAACACACTTCATCAATTTCGCACACTTTGCTTCACATTCGCACCTTGCTTCACATTTAAATCACACTTCACATTTTGTACCACACCATCTATCTCAAAACAATCCAATATATATATCTAATATATCCACAAGCATCAATTAGGTCAACCTAATTAGATGCAATCTTTATTCACCAAAAAGACTAACTATCAGCTCCAAGTTAGTACCAAACTTCTTCAAAGATAATTCAACCATGTAGTGTGCTATATCATGTTGGCTTGGACCAAAGATAGGTCACTCATATATCAACAACACAAATTAATCCAATATACCATCAAATTTTTATTAGGCTAGCCATGGATAGACCTAATAATAAAATGCAACACTAGACCAATGCCAACTCACCATACGAGCATATGAGCACATAGGATTGTATGCTTATAAGCTTCCAATATTCATAAACCATTTCCCAAAACTAAAAATAGTGAAGATCACCAAAGGGGAATTGCAAACCAAAATACCAAACCAAAAATACTAGAGGATGTAAACTGATTCTTCATACCAGTTCAGAGTACCAGATCAAAATGATAACTTAGTCAACATGTGAAATCAATGACAACACAAAGTCTGATCTTGTTCATTCTTCCAAAATATTTTACTAATTATGGAGTTTATGAAATCCCAATCCCCTAAGATTGACTCAAAGGGAAAGTTTAGTGTGAGAAAGAAAAAACCCTTTGTTGTTCATTACTTGAATATGAGTTCTAATATCGTGGGGGATGAAGATGACAAGGAGTGTGTTGAAGAGGATGAGGGGGAGGATTTTGTGGAAATGTACTCTCATCCACCTTCGAATGAGGAGGATAACCCCCAAAAAAGGAAGTGTACTAGTCAAAATAAACCCCTAAGAAGAAAGACAAAAGATAGATCTCTTGGTCTAAAGGTTCTCAGACTGATGATGATAATGAAGGGGATAAAATGAAAACTATGGGTATGTAGAGTTAGAAGATAAAGGTTGGTGATAAAATGGAAAAAGAAAGAGACAAAGGTAAAGGGAAGGAGAAGGTCATGGATAAGAAAACTGGTAATAATCTTATGCCAAATGTGGGTAGTGGTATGGAGGATTAGGGAATTAGTACTACCCATGGTATGCTTAGGGATTTTACCTATCTTCATGCAAATAGGGAGGAGATTTCAAATCTTTTGGATTTGGCTAGAGAGGTGGTTATGTATCAATTCAAATTGACTAAGTGGTTCTTCCTAAACATTAATAAAAGCTTGATGTTAAGATTAGAGAATTGTAGGAAAAGATGGATGGAAAAAGAGGTTTGAATGAGAAAAGAGATATGAACATTCTTGGTGATAGGGTTATGTCTAGGATGGAAGAAATGGATAAGGATTTTCTTGATATAAAAAATGATTATAAGAAAAGGATTACGAGCCTGGAGGAGAAGATCCATGATATTAATCAAAACTTGGAAAGAGTGGTGAAAATTATCCATTGCACTGTCCAAAACAACATGGAGGGAATTTGTATTGTATTTTAACTAAGAAGTTAAAAGAGTTAAAAGAGGAGCATTTTGTTGAGTTGACCTCTACAGGGAAAAGAAACGAGGATCGAAGTAACAAGGATAAGGGTAAATACGTGATGCAAAGTGATAAAAAGGGTATTAGCTCTTGGACTAGAGGCAACAAGAAGAAATGGAGTCCCTGAGATACCAACATGGTATGTTGGAGTATGTTTCCCACATTGTCATCCTCAAATAGAGAGTTGTCTGCTTGGTAGTCTGAGACCCTTGTACTCTGCTCACCCAACTCTGAAAACACTTGTCACGATTTGAGAGAAAGCAAGGTTCTATTTACTCCCCTTTTTAGTCCGTCCCTTCCTTTTCAATCTATCCAACAACCTGGGGTAGTTTAGGTTAGTTTACTCCCTAGTATTCTCTTGAGAACAAAGAGACTCATGAGCAATGAATCCTCCTCTACATTTTTGGTGAACCTAACATGATTGTCCTTGTTTTTACTTTTCTAAATGTGTTAGGAACCTTTCTCTTGTATCTTAGGAATGTTGTAGATTTATGTTTAATAAGGCATTCAACTTTGCGATCCAACTTACAACCCTTGTGTACATAGTTAGAAAGGGTCCTCAACATACAAGAACATAATCTAGGTAGTTCACTCTGCAAACTTAGTCACACAATCTTCTTCAACTTCTGACAAAGTTTCATCTGAGTACATGAACATGGTCTTGTTCACATGTGTATTCCTCCTATTGAGAATGTGAGTGAATTACCAAACATAACTTTCACCTCATATGAATTACCTTTAAATAAGGAGCCTTCTCTATTATACATTCCTTCCTGAATTAATGACAACATTGTAACTAGTGTCTCAATTAATCTAACGAGTCAGGTAAATGTGATAACAAAGGAAGCTCTATTCATAAATAGTTTACATAAGGAGAAATACGAAGAGTCATAGACCACTCTCCATACCCATGATGAACTCTCTCTTGAACCTATGGGCATCATTTCTTTGTCAATCTTGGTAGGACCCAAGGTTGTTGATGTTTCATTTGTTATAATCCCAAAGTCTGACCTATTGAGATTCAAGATAGGAATTTTGTGTCTAGCCTCTATGAATGGTATTTCCTTTGTAGTTCATAAGTGCTTAAAATTCCCTCATGAAGGTGTTTTGCACCTAGTGCATGACACTAGCTATAGACCACTAGTGTCACGTAGAGGCTTCTCTTTGGATCACTTTTGGTTTTCCATGATTGGACCTCTCCCCCTAGGGGAGATCTGTTATATAAGGCTTATGTTAAATATGACTAGGGGCTCAACACTGAAGGCTAGTTATCTAGTCTCTCCAAATGATATTTCAATGAAGGCCTCTATGATGGCATAGTAGTGAGCTACCTCTTCCACCCTGTCAAAGGGAAAGGGGAAGCTTGCTCATGCCCTATAGTCTTCCCATTTTGTGTCTTCAATTCCATCTACTTCTACCTCTTTTCTTGTAGAGGATCCTTTGGTTCTCCCTCCTATGCCTCACATGGGAAGTCTAATGGTTCCCGCATGGTGAAATCCGAAGCACCAGGCCTTCTAGTTGCCTTTTTCCCATGGTTCCCCAACCCACTATTTATGGCAAGGGGGAGTCTTCTTGTGGGGTTGTTCCTACATCTTGGCCTCCTACTATTCCTTCACTTAACCCTCGAGTAGGGAATGGAAAGAGGTCCACTATCATGACTCCTATTGTCATTTTTTCTCCTATGCTTCCTCCTCCTCCTCCTACTCAAGAGACTACCCTTCCACTAGAAACAATTGTGAAGGATACTCCTACAGTTGAGCAACAACCTCTGGCCTCTTCTCAAGTCACATCCTCCAATGCTCACAACTGACATAACCATCTTGCATGTGAGCGCAAGCATCAAAAAAAGGCTTTAGCTGTGAAGCACGTCACCTCAGAGAAGATGGAGGAGGTTCTAGTAGCGTTTGTTTCGATATCCTCTGCTACTATTTTTCCTTCTCTTGTTATTCCTGCCTTGGTTCCCATCACCTCTATTTTGCTTTTGGCTCCTTCGATCGGTCTTGATGATCCTCACCCCAAAAGGGTTCAAGTTTTCATCAATCTCTCCATGGATCCTCCTCTTTGGTATCCCTCCTAGATGTCCCTCCTTTCTTGTAGCCCATTGATATACCGAATACAACTATGGTGTTTGTTGTGGCTTTGTCCTCTTCTTCCTCTTCCTTCGCTACTACTTCTTCTATGGGGATTTCACATCCTCAATTGAAGTGCAAGATGTATGATGAACTCATTGCAAGTGGTGGTTGGAAGAAGGGTTCATCTTATTCAGAAGTTAATTCTATTTTGGCTTGCATTATCATTGTGACGAAGGACACCCTTGCTTCCCTAGAGCTAGTCACTGCTCCTCTCCCCGAGGCTGGTGGTGACTCTTGAGTGTCTTATCCTCCCCTTGTTTAGTTGAAACATTTTACTCTTGTTAAGTACATGCTTAACTCATTAGGTGATATCCTTAATCTATCTGTGATCTTTGAAAGATCAGTGACTTTGACTTCACAAGATTTTGGTGAAGAGGATCTTTTTGAGCCCTCTTCCTTGGACCTTGTTGCAGGTGAGTCGATTGGTATAGCCCTTACAATCCATCCCTTGGAAGACTATCCCCCCCCACCCCCCCTATAATGATCTAGATTGGGAGCAAGATGACTTGCTAGTAAATGGTGATTATTAGGACATCACCTTCTTTATCTTTAGATTAGATTTGTTTGTTTATGTTCCCTTGTGCTTGTCTTTTGATATTTTGTGATCCTACTTGGAGGACCCTCGCTACCCTTATAGGTTCTTGGATATAGGTGAAAAAATCTATCGTAAAATTCTTCCATTTTTGTCATCATTCTTCTATGTGTCGTAATATTGCTTTTCGATATTAGGGATGATGCAAAGCATTGGGGGCATTTAGGCCTTATTCCATGTTGACCCAACTTTAATTTTTACTTTTTCTTCATGTCTCATTCTTCATTTTTTGATCTATGAGGGGATTGATGATACTTCATATGCATATTATATTATATCTATCTATATCTATGGATAGTTTTGACCCCGAATGATCAGATCCCCCTATGGCTTGTTTTCTTCATCTTTGTTTGTCTACTTCTTGATGTTGTGGTTGTAATGTGTTGTCCCTCATGCGTGTGATAACATACCACGAATACATCTTGCAATGTGTTGTGCGCCACAACATCTCTACCTCTCCTTTCTCCTTCCTTAGGATGTCATGTGCTCCTTTGCATAGCTCACACCACCCTAAGAGGGGACTCTCATGCTTTTCTAAATTTTAACTAGGTGAATTATTTTAAAAGGATTCCTTGGTGTCAAAATTATTTACAATGAATTCCTTGATGAAAGAATCCATATTGAACATCTCTCATATTCCAAATGATTTTCTCTCAAAAGGGACTCCTTGTTGAGATTATTCTTTCAGAAAGCATTCTATAGAAAAAGAATCTACTAATTTTCCTTTCAAAAAATGAGCATTGTTTTTTTGAAATGAAAGAGTGTAAAATTTTCTTTGAAAAAGGAGTATTCTTTCCACCAGATTCCTTGATAAAAGACCTTTGAAAAGGATTCCTTGATGATAGAATCACTTGCGAAAATTTTTGTGTATTTCAAATGGAATGTCCCTTTCAATAGGCCCCTTGGTGTTTTGAAGGGTTCCGAGTCGAAGGAACCCCCTTTGAAAGCTATTCTCTCAAATGAACTCTTTTGGGTGTCTAGCAATGTGTTTTCTATCTAATATTTGATGTTGTGAAATCTTATATCTTGGCGTCTATCTTGGGGGTAGCCTAACTAGACCTGTCTTGCATCTTGACATCTAGCTTGGGGGAAACCCAACTAGACTTTCCTTTCTATGACTGTCCTACAATCGAGTTTGTCGTAGCCACAAGCTTATCTAATCAGACTGTGCCTTGAGTACCATTTGGTCAACTTGTGTCTTATGAATGTGTGTATTATGATTAGTTTTTTTTCCAAACATGTTTGTCTATGGCCTAACATGTTTATGTTAAGATTCTAGCTAGCTTTGTAGGATTGAGAACTTGTGGAGCCCTCTCTTTTGCATCTAGGTACACTAAATCGAAGATCTACTTCCTCGAAGATTTTGGTATATTATCTTCAATCTCTTTCTACTTGATCTCTCATACACACTTAAATATATGCTCGCTAAAGTGAGGGAAAAATGTAATGGCATAAATTTTCACCCTAAGTAAATTTTCCATTTATTCACCCTTACTTTAGAATTATAAGTCTGATGATGCAAGAATATGCCACCTTCATCCATTGCTTCCATGTAGCCTTGTATTTTTATGTCAGTGGGGAATTTTTTGTCAGGGACACACACATGCTACACAGACACATGTGACACACTGCCATCCTGACAAGATTCTTTCCACTAGAATATGTAGAGGCATTACCGCGAAGGTAATGTCCCTTGTCGACCCTTGGCTGATGAAAAATGAATATTTTGTCTCCTTTTTCCAATTTTGAACCTCATTCTTGATTCTTGCTCTCTTGTAATCTCTCACTTCTTGCAACTTCTATCAGCCTTTCTCATTCTTGCAACACTTCTTGATCATCTTAGCAGCTCCACACTTGGTTTTCATAGCATTTTTCTTGTTCCAAAGCCATTATCATTGTAGGTTTACAAAGCTTTACCTCTGTGGCATGGTGCTTTTTCTCGCCTTCCTCCTCTATCAACCTTGAGTGCTTGTAGAAGGGAGGTGATATTGTGTTCGTTTATGTACTTATTTACTTGCATTGTTGTGCTTATAGAGTAGCATTTCAGTTGTCATTGCTCTGTATTCCATAGCATTATTTCTATTCTCTCCTTTATCTCTTTTCTATACATTTTTGTATCTTGGCTGTCTATGGAGGTGGGAACACCAAAATGAGAGTCTGACTGTGGCAGACCTCAAAACACAACCCCAACATTTTCTTGTCAATATGCATGTAGGTGGAAGTTTGAACCGTTTAAAGCTAGTTGGAGGATTTGGTTCATGTGAGTGGAATGGTATCCTTTCTTACTCTTTTTATTTCTTCTTAGTATTCTTCTTATTGTAGTGTTACTCCCATATTTTATTATTAAACTGTAAAAATATTGTATTTTGGGTTGATTAGCAGATTATGTGAGTTTTTGTCTCTCCCGACCCTTTGTTTGTATAGGATACCAACATGTTCTTGAGATGATAGTGCAACACACTAGATTTCGGTTCCTGTGTTGTCTTCCTTAGATATAGAGTTGTCTAGTTGACAATTTGAGACCCTTGTACTTTTCTCACCCAAATCTAAAAACACTTGTCATGATCTAAGAGAAAATAGAGTTTTGTTTACTCCCATTTTTAGTCTGCCCTTCCTTTTCGATCTATCAAACAACCTGAGGTAGTTTAGGGTAGTTCACTGCTTAGGATTCTCTTGAGAACGAAGAGACTTGTGGGCAGTGAATCCCCCTTCTCTATAGTTTTTAAGTGATTTTGATAGTGACAAGTATTAAATAAGTAGAACCCAACTAGAGTAATTCACAACAAAGTTCAAAAGTGGATTTCAAGCACCTACAAGGAGATTAATGATTATAAAATAGAGTATTATAATCTTCGTTGAATGAAAAGGAAATATTTTTTGCAATATATCAAATTATGATGTTTTATTAAGATTGTATTACAAAGTATTTGAGTCAAACTCATAAACCCATATCTCATGAGTAGTGTTAAACATGGACCCATCTCTCATAAGCATGAATAGTCCACTTAGCATTCATTACATGTTGGTGATGCTCACAAGGGTGAAGAATTGAAACTTCTTAGGAGGTCACCCATCTTTGTACTACTCCAACTCAAACTCATTTAACCATGGAGTTTCACCCAAGATGAAGTTTGTGTGAGCTTGCTATCACATTTGTAAAACCTTGAGTAAGTGTTGTGACTTATGAACTGGATTCATTATAGAGCCCCTTTAGCTCATCTAGTAACAATCAACGAATTGTTTTTAGTGTATCAAATTATGATGTTTTATCAAAGATTAAACTACATAGCTTTTTAGTCTCTATGTTTCACCTTTTGTGAATATCATTTAGATGGAGTAAGTACTAAATAAATCATTTATGCTCATGAAAAATGAGTTAATGTGACTACCACTCATAAAATATGAATCAATAAATTTAAGTAAAAAATTATACACTTTAATCCTAAAACATCAGTCTTTATTAAAGCTAATCATTATTTTAGATATTTTATTATTCTTATTTATACTAATAATTATGTTATATATTTTCTAATGAAATAAATAAATAAATATTGAAAAAGATCCAAGGAGAAACTTTTAATCAAACACCAAATACCATGCAATTTAACAAAGAAAGAGATCTTTAATATTACCGAATAAAATTGAAAAACAAATATTGACTTTTTAAAAAGTTTTAAAAATAAATTAAGAGAAGGTTCAAAACATTGACTTTTTCAAAATATAGTTTGACTCCAAAACCCTTTAATCAATAGACACTATAAACAAGATAATTTGAAAGCAAAATCTACCCTATATTTTGATTCTCAAATGAAATATAACCTTTAACATAAACATTCCACTAAAATATATAGAAAATAGTTTAAAAAATAAAGATTAAAATTTAAAAAAAAATCTCCATTAGGTGACCTCCATCCAACCTACTCCCTCATACATGATTTTGGAGAAATTACTCTCAAAGACAACATTATCTTTTAGTAGATGAGATAAAAATAGGACTTTTGACTATAATCTGACAATTAATTGAGTGGTACATAAAATTTAATATAAGTTTCTAATCATGCCCTTTCATGACATTAGGGTGCTTATATTCTTGAAGGTGAACTCACCAATAAACTTAATTGATATTTGTTTGTTTCTGAAACTTTTTTGTCTTTTCCATAAGAATAAATTAAAATTCCCTCTAAATTATTACATCCTCCCATTAAAATTTACTCTAAATTTTTATCTAAAAGGTGTCTTCAAGTTAAAAATAAACAACCACCAAAAAAATCATGAGATCACCTAAAAATGAATAAACATTATGATTTCAATATAGCTCAAGCAAAATCAATGCTTATCTAAGTATTTAAATATACCTTGCACATGAATTGCTGAAGTGTTAGCTTTACAAAAAAGAGGTAAAGGATGGAATACTGCTGGTTTCTGGTCTATTTTCTAATACTCTTAATTACGTTAAATGATTTTTGTAGTGGTAAAACTGAGGCAGTACTACTTCTCAATCGACTCTTCAAAAAAGACCAAGGCAGTGCTCAAAATTGTTGGCGAGTCCTATGATTAAGCAAACATGGGCTAATAGGGGCATATTGAATAGGATTAACTACTAGCAATCACACCTTGGGCTGCAATGGGTACACCAAAGAGAATGTAATGATTTTTTTGTTTGTTAAATATGTAAGTAGTTGTCTGAGTTATGTTTGGACAGTTCGAAATGACAATCGATGTAAGCATCTTTAAATAAATAATTAATAAAGGATATTCTGAATATATATAAAATGTGCAGCAATACACAATTGAGAAGTTTTGAAGCCTGCTGTAAAATTTAAACTACACCCAGAGAATAGAAAATAAAGACTGAATATTGCATCTTCCCCATTAAGATTATAGTTTTGAAAATAAAGTCTCTAGTAATGAGAATTGGGGCAATGGAAAAATAATTTGAAAACAACGTTGTCCTTAAAGTGATCTGCAAGAAGACAAAAAAAAAAAAAAAAGTTAGCGTAGCAAGAAGAGCATGTGTTGCAACCTATTGCAAATCATTAAATATTATGTCAAAAATTGTTATACAATTGTCTTTAGAGAACCTCGTACAAGGTAAAAAAATTAAAAAAATATATTTTAAAATTTGTGTTATGAATGCAACTCAAACTTAAAAAGAAAGGTTGATGTTTCTTGTCGTCTAAAAGAAAAACTGAAATGAATCTCACTTGAAAGTTTTTTACCACCAATGCCCTACTCCTTCCCGAACATCTTGGGTAGGTACGAAAATTAACAATTTCTTGACAAAACCATCCCAATTATGCACTCACTAATCTGATAGTACTGTCTTAATGATAACAGAATCACCTGAAAATAGATGGAGAAAGTACAAAATGTGATAATAATAATGACATATATCCATTTTTCATGTCAAAAAATATATACCTTGATTTGTAATGCTAAGACAACACACCCGATAATACTTCCCACAAGTTGTCCCTAGATCAACATTGTCTACAAAAAACAATTGCAAAATAATATATGAAATAAATATCTGGAAACACTTTTGAACAAATTATAGATCGACAAGGTAATGACTAGACAATTTCACTGACTAAAGAATCAGATGATGTTGATGGGGAAAGCTATCTATAACTGTTCAATAGACAAAGGTACTAAATTCACTTTTGAAAGCTTGTAATCACCAACTCAACTAAGCAAAATTGAGGGTTTACTTGGAATTACAATTCAATTTATAAAATTAGTACAGGGTATTTTTGCAGAGTACATGAACCAGATTAATGGCACAAAATTGCAAGGAAATATTTAGCATATAATGCATAAGCTTTGTAAATAAGAATGTATTAACATATGAAGATGATCTGATTTCTATTGTTTAGTCTGTGAAAATAGTTGTGGTAACCATTGCATTTACAGCTTCAACAACTATTGCTATACCTTCAATAATAAATAAGCTTTCCCTTTTGTCCCGTCAATCCCTTGCCTTTTGATATTTGGCCTTTAAAGTACAAGAACCAGTATAATGACACAAAATTGTGAGGAAATACTTACTATATAATGCCTAAGCTTTGTAAAGAAGAATGTAATAATTTTAACATATGAAGGTGATCCAAACTCTATTATTCAATCTGTGAAAATAGCTCTGGAAACCATTGCATTTATAGTTTCAGCAGCAGTTGCTATTCATGCAATAGTAAATAATGTTGTCAGGAAAACTATAACAAAAATAGCCTCAAGAACAAGGAAAAAAAATAAACAAAAAATTTGAACAGTGAAATGAACATAAAATTCATTTGACAGTTCAAAATGTTCCATGTGAAGAAATAAATAAAGAATCTAACACTAGGTATTACAATAGTATTATATATTGAAATAGCCACAGATAAAACCACATATTATATATTGAGTTACCTTAAGATTATGCACAAACTGTGTCGTGTTGTCAAGGATGTCGATGAAGAAAATGGGCAAAGTTTTAAATATTTCAAGCAAATGTAACTAAAAGGGATGTAGGGCCCAATCTCACAATGCATACCAGCATCTTCCTTCCCATGCTAGAATGGGAACTTTGAAACAAGGTATGGACATCCATCAAAGCATAAAGGATATAGGTCATTTTTTATTTAATACATGCAATTTTCGCAACCAAGAATATATCTTTCTAGTCAGAACAATAAGGGGGCTGGGATCAAAATTTGTCTAGGATTGGTTTCGAGAACTATTGGCATGGTACATAAACATCATATTTTTGAAGATTCTGTGTGACATTGATAAATGAGTTTGAAGGTGAAGGCTTAGATAAAGATATTTGATGATAACTATAGAGACTATCAACTTCTCTTTCAATGCTTATGCTAAAACTTTCAAAAACATGACAACCACCATTTATATCAAAGTTTGTGATTTATCTTGAGGCGCAAATAGTTTCCAATTCCCATACTACTATAAATTTTAATTTTTCCTGAATCCTGAACCCCACATAAGTGAGAATTGTAACTTGTCTCCCTAAACCCAAATATGCAGCTAGCTATGAAAGTAATTCAAAAGTCGCAACTTGCTAATAGAATAAGCAATTGTTAAACAAAACGTCGCCAATGCCTAAAAATGTTGTGATCTTATGGAATGTTGAGAATGGAAAAATTAAATCCAAATTTCACACCATTTGCCAGCATCCTATTTACCAACGACAATGTTGGAGCTTTGGATCCAAAAGTAAAAAAAACAGAGTAACAATATTACTTATTTACCAAATTTGAGTCTTAACAGTATCAAAAGAGAAATGGGAGTTTTGCCAGGTAATACAATTTAAGATGGAATCTAATAGGATCATTCTATTCAATTCTATTTTTGTGGACTTCTATGGGTGGTGTACTACAATCCTTCTAAATCAAAGTCCAAATGTCAATCCCTTTTGAGAATTAATTTGATTGTGGAAAGGGTGTTTTCTTTATAGTTGTCTAGGAATAGTTACATTGGGGTCATGCTATCTATGCTACATGGGAAAACCCTTGTGGTAGTTAAAGTTATATTTTGGCATTACCATTATCAACAATAAATCCTATGGAAAATTCACCTTTTGTTTTAGATAATGAGAATTTCTTGGAAGCAATAACTCAAGAAATTGGAGTAGTAAATATGAGAGAGGTTGCCCATTCTGACCAAGGGATTCAACCTTTAAACACATACGAAGGTTCTAGTAAAAGATTTTTTGAGAGAAAAGTATGGTACAGATTTAATTCATCAACAAAAATAGTATTAAAATGATTTCAATGGAAGAAAAATGAAGAGTAAATCAACTTGAAAATACAATTTTGTCTTGAATGTGCAAAGACAATTTTAATGAAATGAAAAAAGGGGATTACCATAATGAATATATTAATAGGACATGACACCTGAAACTAAAGATGCAATTACAAAATTCATAAAATTGTCAAGATGTAGGATTTTCATTCTAGTTTGGTATCAAAAGACTTAATTATAAATATTTAGAAGTTTGATGTTTCAGTAATGTTGATTGCAGGATACTTTTACCATTGGTATGCTCATAGAGAAATGTCAACAAGGAAGGTAGATAGCTAAGGTTGGTAAGGAATCAATATGTACCTATTCAGCTTAGGGCAGTCTTGGCTAACCAATCACCTCACATAAAAACTTGCAATCAGATTTTTTCTAAAAATTAATAAGTTTAACACTCATAAGTCTAGAAAAATCCTAAATCTGAGTAGTCTTAAATTTAAAAGAAATTGTTTGTGGATACAATAAGCAAGCATTCTAAAGCAGCTATGCAAAAACGTAACCCAAATTTTTCAAGATGTGTAAGGAAAAGCAGATCAAGCATAACAGCCCTACAAGAATTATGTCATCATGAATTTTTCTCTGGTTTTTACTTAAATAGTAACTTTCATGTTTAACCTCTCAAATCACACGGTGAACACAATTGTTATAGAATTAAAAAATACACAAATACGGGTGTACAATTTCCTAAAAAGCTCATTAACACCAAGGCAAGTGACTTACCTCAAGAATCTACACAAATTAAAACACAGAAAAGCTTGAGAATGGTGATTATGCTTGGAAGGACTATGACAAATGAAAATTTATTCAAATTCTATTTGTGGTTTTACAACTCCTAAATCAGTTATATTTCCTTCAACCTCAGGTCCAAAGAAGCAATCAGAGACTAGTCATTGTGAAAAGTAAAGTTTCTCAGAAAGTCATACAACTATGAGACAAATATACCTGATTTATGATTTAATTGAGCATTCCACGTTTTATTTTCATTATCTATTGACACAATTAAATTGTCTAATACACTTTAAACCTTCTAACAAAAATTCATGGCTGCCAAAGAGACTATTAAAACATCATAAGGAAACTTCAGATAAGTAATGCATACATCTTAGATGTAAAACTTCATACAAATGACTTACAAGGCAACAATATACACAATTAAGAATGACAATCCTTCCTATGCATGAAATTTTGGATGCAGCAAGTACATTTGATAAAACTACAATATAATGGATTGCAAAAACTAAGCCATGTTGGTTTAATTTAAGTATACCATTCTATGCCATTCAGACAAAACAAAAATATTGCAAAGAACAAAATCAGCAAATCCAACAAAAAATCAAGAGACAGAAAGAAACAGTTAGAAATAACAAATGCCAAATATACTAGACAAGTTCATATATTAAAGAAATTTGTGTACATCCAACACAACCTAAACGAAGCCCATTTAGAGGGAAGTAAACAAAGAAAGCACAAGAAAACAAAAAATACATCAAGCTGTTCAAGTAGAGAGCAAGGAAGATGTACTCACCATAACCAAGAAAAGTTGATGCATAATGAGTTATATTTTCCATCGAACATAAAATTACAAGGTTCATTACCTTTTTTAATCGTCATCCATTTCCAACTGTTTCAGCACACAACATGGCAACAATAGACCATTATAGTATGGTTCAAAAGCAATTGTAATTAGTTTACAAACTAAGAGGGAGATGTATTTATCCCAATCCAGTCTACATATGTCCTAACTTGTTTGACAACAATATACAATCTATATTTTAAGTTAGATATGAGGAATGTATAATAGAAGTTGGAAAGATTAGATGATGAGAGCACAATATGTAGGTGCAAAGAGAAATGTAAAGAAGTGTTGTTTTACCATTGTGAACATAATTGGCAGGGGAGATTTGTAAGTTGGAAAATGAAGAGATTTGTAAGCAATAAGGAATGTCTGCTTTGGAAGAGAAAGGACCAAGTATTATGAAAACATACCTTTAAGGATTTTTTAAGTGAAATAAATTTGAGCATTTGAACTGGGTGATTATGATAGTGTAGAGGATCCAAAAAGATAGCATGTATGTCACTTGAGCTGTTGTCCAAGAAGAACTCTCTGCAAAATAGAAATATGCTTGTGTTTATAAGGTCTGTATTGAATAGGTTGATCTGCAGTTATTAATTTAGACATGGAAAGAGAAAAGACTAAATTAAAAGTGAACATACCTATACATATTAGTTAATTGAATGAAATTTGAGCATCTGAAGTGGTTGAGGTTGATAGTTTTGATAGGTGATCTTCCTCACTGATCCTACGTGCAACATATGGGCTTTGTTGCATGCGTGTGTATCTTTCAAGAGTGAATGCAGGGTGGATACAAAGGCCGGAAAGTTGTGTCACTCTAGAAATTGCTGTGAATGTCAAGCCTTGATGGTCAATGTTGCCAATGTCAATGGTGGCCATATGAAATGTAAGCCCCTGTGATTTGTGGATGGTTAAGGCCCAAGCCATTTTAAGTGGGATTTGGCATTGACCACCACGACTAATTGGGGTGGTAGGGAAATCTTTGGGATTGTTTGTGTCCCAGGAAGGCCCAATATAATTCTTGAATCGAACAACAACAAACAAGGGGAGTTGGGGTGGTTTTTCATTGTCCCTATAGACTATTTGTTTCACTCTGCCAAGTGCTCCATTAACAAGGCCTGTATCAGTCCACAGATTTGAAGATAGCATAACCTTTTGGTCGACACAAAGTAGAATCTTAGTTTGGAGTTGGTCATCATCTAGATTTGAGTTGAAAGAGCTCCCTATTTGTTCTGCAGTGGCAATGGCAATGGGCTGTGCTAGAGACAACAACATACGCTTATTATGGAGTGAAACCTTTTCATTGGTTGCATAAAGATGTACAGATGATAAGAAACCAGTTTGTTCTGTAGGTGTTAGCATTGAGCTTGACCTTGACATGAGCAGTTGCCAATCTGCACTAGTAGGTTTAGCCTTTCTTAAATTACACAAAAGATCACAAAATTTAAGTTGAGTGGGATCTTGTCCAGCTTGGCAGAATATTTTGTTAAGTGTAAAAATAGTTTGGAAGCTTTGCCATAGTGTTCCCCCATAGGAATGTCTTTGACCGGTGGTAGTTGGTCGAGGTCTCCAAAGAGCAAGATTGAGCGGCCTCCAAAAGGGTAGTGGTTGTTTGCTAGGAAAGCTTCTCGTAAGCGAGAGTTGATGTGTTCAAGGAGCTTTGGACTGATGAAGCTCATTTCATCTATTAAAATGTAGCGAACAAAGTGCATTCTCTCTTGGAAGCTTGCTAGTGTTTTCCCCTGCAAGGGAGCCATTTCTTTGATTGGAATTCGTAGGGCAGAATGAATTGTCGATGCTCCAATGTTGAATGCTGCAACACCTGCTGGTGCGAGAAGTAGTAACGATGTTTGCCCGTGTGGAGCAGAACAATTTAGTGCAGACCTGATTTCTTTTATTAGGTGCGACTTTCCAGTTCCTGCAATTCCTTGAACTATTATTTTGAGTGGTGGTTGGTAAGTAGTGGAGTATAGGTGTGACAACACTAAATCCAGGGCTCTTTTTTGTTCGAATGAAAGGTCATGTTGGGTATTTACATAGGGCTAAATGGGGACTTGAAATCTATTGTGGTTGGAGTCTATGAAGTTGGATGCTATAGAGAGTTCTATTGGATCTATGGAATGAGTATTCCAGTCATGGTTAAGGTCTAATTTACGGTTGCCTAGCATGTCAAGTGCATCTAATTGGAGTGGATAGCCTAGGTGAACACTTGACAAGACTTGCCATTCAGATTGGTAGCATTGATGTGGGGGTTCTGCATCATGTGAAGGAGACACAAGTTCTGAATTGGAGGGTGTGACTAGTGGATTGCGTCAAACATGCCATGGATGGTAAGTGAATGCCATTTGCTCCCACTGTGCCAAAATTTCAGTTGGTGATGAACTGAGGTCAGTTGCAATGTTACGAAAAGGTTTGTAGAGAACCAGTTCACTCCAATAGAAGTCATGGAAACTTGAGTCGTCCTTTGGAGGAATGCTTGTGAAGCGAGGGGAGACTCGAACAATTGCTTTAGAGGAACGCTCTTTGCATTGGTTCGCTTTACGGGATGTTTGGAAGCTCCATTTTTGAGTCACTTCAATCAATGGCAATGCTTGTAGACTAATAGGATGAGCCATGTATGCATCAATGTAGTTTGTGGGTGGTGAGGTATATGTGGTTGATAGTGGAATGCGTTGATAGTTTTTTTGGTTCACATTTAAAGAAACAAATGATCGACTACACAAGTAGAGTGGTAGTTTTAGTAAAAGGTGGCAACTTTCTTGAGCACTAATATCACGATCGAAAATGTTGTCAACAAGCATTTTTCTAAAAGCTATTGGTGTTGGCTTCTCAGGATCAAAAGTTGTTGAAATACGAGAAAGCATTGCATGATATGTTTTAGATTTGGTTTCTGCTTTAGCTGCATATTTTGCGATATATTTGAGCACTGCATCTATTGAGAGAACAGGCTGGCAATCTACATTTGCACACTAGATAGAGAGGATTGTGGGGTTGTGAATATTCACTCAATCATCATTACGAGCAGGGGTGTGCTTTGGTTTCCCACTCTCATTTGAGAGGAATGACTTGTGTTGCATGGTCTAGGGGGCTTTATAGCGGCATTCAACTGTACCTCCTTTTTTTCGCAAGCATGTTTGCAAGGTACAATGTGTATGGCGTTTAACACAATTGAGCAATTCATTGTTCAAGTCAAGTGAAGAGGTGGACAACATAATCATTCTTGTGTCCATTAAGCATGCGTTGTTTAAGGTGGACCTGGGAATTGTTGCATTAGAGATTTGGGGGGTTGCGGGTTCCAAGCAGAGACATATTTGTCAATGTAGTCGATTGCATTTTGTACTGATGCAAGATTATTCCATTGTAGTTTAGAAAAATCGGGTGCATCTTTGAGCCAAAGGAAACCGTGGACATGTGCAGAGCCACGGTGTTGCCATTCATACCTAGACACAATATATGTTATAAAGCAACTGATGTATGAAAGAAGTAAAAAAAATGGTGTGGAGTGTAATTACTTGTACCAATAGTCATTTGTGCAAAGAATCTTCTCCAATACCTCCTCATGAAATGTAGTAAATCGGTGATGCATGTAAAGTGCACTGAGGTGTGGGTTTTGAGCTATATTTTGGATCCTCCAACGAGCTACAGCAGTAGGATTTGTTGGTGCAGTAGATGGCATGGCATTGTGTAAGTCTGGCCATTTAGTATCTGCTACACTAAGGGTGAAGAATAGAGTAGGGAAACCAATTTGAATAACCATGTCAGATAGCTCGCCCCTATGAAGAGTCCAGAAGGGGCATGTACCACGAATTTTTGAACCGAACCGCATCAATTGGTCTGCAAGATGTTCATCGGGGAGATCCTTTAGTCTTTGGCGCAAGGCAGATATTGTCGTTGGAAGTCTACTTTCAAAGTGTTTTTGAACAAATACAGAAGCTATGGCCTGGCTACGATGATGCATAAGAATATTAAGTATGAAGTATCTAAATCGTGGGTGTTGGCCGAATCGGTTATCGTGGTATCGAAGAAGATGGAGAGCATATTAATGTAGCTTGACCTCTTTCATACTTTGTTGATTGAATGTTGCTCTACCCTTTGGAAACAATGTGGGGAATGCCATAACAAATAATCCTTCAGTGGTGTATTCATTGAGGGGCGTAAGAGAAACTGGTGGCCAATCAATAATAGGAGTAAGGCGTCCTTCCCCCAACTGCAACAAGGCTCGCAATTCTTGTACTTCTGTACGTGCAGGGGGTAGGTTTGCGACAAATGATGCTATTGCTTGCAAATTCTCTTGCAAATGCTCTTCGATTGTATTATCTGTCTCCATGAAGCTAACATCAGGGGGTTTTGAAGTTGAGGTTGTTGAATTTAGAAGGTCAGAGATGTCAGTGGAGGCAATAGGCAAGCATAAGAGAGAGGTCTCATCTAATTGGACATCTTTGTAGTAGGGGTCATAACAGATCTTATATTGCAAAGCCTCGTGAACATGTGCTCTGCAAACATAAAAACTGTACTGTTGGGAATCAACATTTTTTTTATTAACTATGAGTATATCCAAGTCATGTATATGGCGTGGCAAGTAATTTGCAATTACTATAATATCCTGAGGAAAACAAATAGTATGGCCACTGTATTTTAGTTGTCCACCTCTTGCATAAGTAACTTGGAGGACAAGGCTAACTCTTGATATAAGCATCTCCTCGATCTGAGATAGGCATTGTAAACAAGTAGGTTGCTCTCCAGGGTCCATGTTGTTCCACTTGGAGAAGCAATTGCCATTTTTTTCTAAAATGCATCTTGAACAAGCACTACTACCATTTAATAGCCTAATTTTTATTCTTGGATATCGTTCCATGCATACTTGGCATGCTGATAGGTTTGATAGGCTGTCCAACTTTGAGTGGAACAAATTTCTAGCGATGTAATAGTTTGCAGGAAATAGTGGAGAATGGAGATTTTGGGAGGGTGAGCTAGGGTGAAATGTAGACTGTATTTGAGGTGTCGGTGGCTGCAATGGGGGAGAGTTATTGGAAAGAGAAGGTGGGGTTGTGGAGGAGCTTGCAAGGTTACTTTGATGATTTTCTCTTCTTTGTCTATTAATAGAATCCTTATTTTCCTAGTACCATAATCGTTTTAGATGATTACTATGAGATCATTGTGCTTCCATACTTTCAACTTGGTTTTCCATGGTAGTGGTTGCTGAGGAACATAACAATGCAATATTATTTTGCAGTAGTTAATGAAAATGATTAAAGAACACCTTTAAAATTAGCGAGAATAATGGTTGAAGTAATTGTCCTTTGTATTGACCAAATATTAATTGCAATATATAGCTTGTAAAAGCAAGAAATTGTATTGCAAGAACATGTGCAGAACATAAAATTGTCCTATCAAAAAAGACTTTGTATTAAATTCATTTCTAATTGTACGAACACATGGATACAAATGGTGGTATTGACAGCAGCAAAATCTGTACAAAATAAGTGAAGACTATATAGTTTTATGGAAAGTAAGAGGTACATGCAAACATTAGACAAGTTTTATTGCTGTAATTACAAAGCTTTGTATTTCTTTCCCCAAAAAGGAATTCATTGTGATGGCCACTTCAAAGGAAAAATGGCGCCCAAGAACTTGATCTGGCATGTGTTGAGCAGCATCAGGTTTAGCTAGAAGTAGTTGAAAACTTTCAGCGAATACACCAAACAAGCTATTTGCGGGTCCTTCGAATGCAGTGACTTTAACAAGAATGCCTGTGCCATCATCCAAATCCATTTTGACCATGTAGCTAAAATCACATCGAGGGACATCAATAGAACACTTTGGGCAATGAAAGCTATTAGGGCTCTTTTGTACAACCTTCTTCTTACATTTCTTATTTCCCACCAGAAGAGGACAAGAGAGGTAATAAAAGTTTTCCAAGTGTACTTTTGATATCCTTGCTTTTACGTAAACATTTGTTTTTACAGGATAGTTCGTACTATTGATTGATGCAATCTCAACTGGATTTGCAAACTTTTTGGAAGAAATATGATCTATTGAGAGTGAAAGGAAGGGTGTTTCATTCCCTACAGTGGCATACCAATCATGCAACGTTGAGGCTTCTAACAGTTTAGGATTTATGACAATTGTAGTTGAAAATATATTATCAAGAGCTTTTACATGCCAGGAGGTTATGCGTCTAGATTTGATCAAGATAATTGGAGGAGTTGGTAGAAGAGGCAAAGTAGATAATTCTTTACCTTCAAGTTCATAATGACGACCCCAAAGTGTAACATCAATGGACAAGCATGACATGTCTGTGATTGTTGCAGTACACTTTACTGTTTCAGTCCCATCTCTCTTACGAATGGTTGATGTAGGGGAGATAGATAAAAGTATGCCAAGAACATCAACAACTAAATTAATAGGAAGTGATAGTAGAGAATCTATGCTCTTGATATTCAAGCTATGCATGGGGATTGTAGATTCTACACATGGTGGAGTAATTGTTGATGATTTGTGTAGGAAAATTTCAAATGGGTTTGACGAGCTACTATATTTTTTATTAGCAACTTGTATGCGACCATTAGAAATAATGTATAGACTATTAGACTGCACAACATTGTAGAACTCATCAACAAGTTCATTGAAGCATGTGACATGTATTTCGGTGCCTTCCTTCTCGGTTAGCATTGTGAAACTCATGGATTGGACTCTTTGTTAATGCTCTACCCTCAATGGACCAATGCTTATAGTATGGGGTCAAAGATTTGATGGGAAGTATTTCAGAAGTGGGTATGGTTAGTTCTTGGGTAGATATTGCATCTTGTTGTAAACCAAATGGGCCTTTGGAGCTAGTAGATGGCAAAGGACTTATTGCCTGCAGAAGAGGAGTTGGAGTGCCAATGAGTGGTGCTTTATTGGAGACCATTTCAAGACTATTGATAATTATAGCCCTGCAATTGAATGATGTAAATGATTTAGAAAAATCACATCAACGAGTAAGAGAAATATTCAAAAGTAGAGTAAGGTTTGACATACGTGTATTTCTCGAACACCTTCGATGTATATTCTGTAAGGTGGACAATAGACCCAATTACCAGTGCTTCTTCAACAACAAGATTGTTGAACTGGCTAGGAAGCAAAGTTGGATGGGTATGGACACCATCAGAGAGTTCAACCTGGTATTTAACATCTGTTGAATGGCCTTGTTGTATAGCGTTTATGGATGTGACCTGCAATAAAGGGTCAAGATCCAACATGCCTGCAAGAAGTTCTTCAATGACATTTGGAGTTAGAATTGCCATTGAGAAGGTGAAAGCTAGTTGAAGTTTTGTGCCTGCGAGGAAGTTGTGAGTGTTAGGTAAAATAAAGGTGCTTCTTAATTGTATGATTGTGTTAGGTAAAGAAGGGAATTGAATCCTTGATAATATATACTTGCATAGTATATCTACATGTGTATGAAATGAATGGTTTGTAAATGGGTTAAATTTTATGCAAGGTATATAGTATAAGACTTTCTTGGAGTGTTGTATTTGAAAACAATCTTTATCAAAGTATTATGTGGTTAGTTCTTAAGATTTATAAGAACCTACAAATTTGATATGGAAACAAGCATTTAAGTAATTACTGAAGTTTAATTTGAAAGAATGAAAATTGAAAACAATTTATATATTTGAATCATAAACAAAATTATTTGTAATATTGAAGCTCTTCTATAGAATAAAAATTACAGATAAAATTTGTTGCAGTTTCTTGTCCAAAACATAAAATTGATTGCACAAGTTCTGAAAATTTGTACATGAAGAAGCAAATAGCGATCTAACAGTATGTTTTACAATAATATCGCATATGAAAACAACCAGAAATATGTATCGTAAAAAAAAAAATTGGCAAGTGATTGACCAAAAGATTTTGCAAAAGCTGTGTACTGCAAGCAATGATGCAGAAGAGATAAAGTGACCAGATGGCGCTTGAAACTGAGGCAAACCAAAACCAATCTCCTAAGAGCTATTGTTTCAATCTATGCACAATAAACAAAAAGTAGATCTAAGTATATCATAATTAAGAGCTTTTGTCGATACAAAAGAAATAAATTTAAACCACCAAATAAACAAAAAATTCATTTCACAGTGAAGATGCAACAAGTGACTTACCGCAAGATGCAGCACAATATGTGTGGTGTTGTGAACGATGTAGAAGGATAAAGTGGGTAGAAGTTGCTTAGAAGTGAAGTAAACCTAAAGGCAATCTTCGTTGACCAATTGATGCAATCAATTGACAATAAAAAAATAGATGTAACTATATCAAAATTTACAACTACCTTATTTCAAATTCCCAAATACCAAAAAAAGCTTACAATGCACTATTAATATGCAACAAACATACTTTTCATTAACTATGAAAAGTTAAAACTAAAAGAATATAACATTTTTTTTCTCAAAATAAACAGTAATCTCCTTTAAATCTCATCATTATTTACAACAAATTAGATGAAAAATCATGCAAAACTATTTTCTAACATAAGAAGAAAAACTATCATTAGTCATTTTTTGTGTTAAATTTGTTTGTTATAACTTGGAAAAAGCAGTTGAGATCGGTAAGTTACAAATCCTCTTTTTTAATTGGCAAAAAGGTAAGTAGGTATAAATTTCTCCAAAACCGAGAAAGCATTAAAGATAAACATGTATTTCATTGCTATTTGGTCACTAAATTTTTGTAATATGAATCAGAAAGAAATATAAATTTCTCCAAAACCGAGAAAGCATTAAAGATAAACATGTATTTCATTGCCAATAGGTATAATTTTTGAAATATGAATCAAAAAGAAAAGAAAGAAATAACCTATATAAAATTTCAAAATGCAAATGAGAGATGAAAATGAAGAAACACCAAAATGAAATAAAAAGATTTAAGCGTTAGAGAAGAACCTTATTGAAACTAAAACAAATACGAGTGTGGTGGATCTCAATAAAACCACCATTAAGAACTTTACCAAAATCATGTAAATGCTAGAAGGGAGAAAAAAATCCCATTCCATTTTAGATCAAGCTCATGGAATGCCTCAAAGAATGTGGTCTCATGGAATGCAATGTTTATTGAATATGCACAAAATAGATTTTGCAAGGATGCTCTAAAAATATGTGACTATACATGGCTGAGCTTCTTGCCCATGGTTGCTATCTTGGGGAACACCCTAAAATTTATCGTTAAGATGCCATTTAAACCTGCGGTGGTTGTGTGGATGTGTTTTCCTGGTGCCTGTAAATCACATATGAATATAGGCTTAGGAGTATTACTTGTGACACAGTGGGGTAAGAAAAATCCATTAACTTGTATGTAATAAAAAAATTTGAAAAAGACAACGCACATATAGCGTTTGTTAACACATATAACGTTAGCTAACACGTGTTTGTTAACACATATAATGTTAGTTAACAAATATGCATTTGTTAACACATTTGGCCTTAGTTAACACACTTAGCGTTTGTTCACACATATCGCATTGGTTAACACATAGAGTTTGTTCTCCCCAAAAATGCCCTGCAAACAAACATGACATCTATCAAAACTCCATACATTGAAAGGCAGCAAATACAAGAGTTAGTTATTGTAAACAACTCAGACCTCTCTATGGCCACATTGAAAATCAGATCCGTTTGGTACTTGGCCACAAGGCAACATTTTCAACATTTAATCTGAAAATGAAGCTCATTGTTATCCGATAACTTATCATATGTAGTCAAGTTGTTGTTGTACCAACTTTAACTGATTAGAGGTGCTAAACCCCTGTCAAAACAGACCCAAACACTCTCTTTGATGATATAACTATCAAACATGCATGACAAAAGGGATACAATAGGTGTTTGCTGGTTGATATCAGCCATTAAATACAGGAATGTTATCAGACTTTGACTGAGACTTGCCTTAAACTTTCCTTAAACTTTACAAATGTGTTCCTTAATTAGGGCTTAATCTATCTTTCCATTATGGTTATCTTTAAATGCATCATCAAAGTTTTTAGATTGCAGAATCCACCTTGTTGCATGCTTGCCATCTAATTGCCACTTTTTACATCATGGCAGAGATTCATAATGGAAAAACCTACACCAATGTGCACCTTTATTTGGCTCGTTTTCTCTTGATGGAATTTATTAAGTTCTTTGCTGCTTTTCTTGTTTGCTTGGCAGAATTTTTAAATGGTTTTGACATAAGAAAAGTGCACTTCCATTTGTTCTCTTCTAAGTTTTCATTATTATGCTAGGCACTGATCACTTACATGATTTGCCAAGAATTATATGTGGTTTTCCTATGGAAAACCCCACTAGAAAGTGAGCCATTTTCTGATCAAAATTCTAGGCAAAAATCTTTAAACTTGTTGCCACTTTTCTGAAATGTAGGCTGAGGAAACATGTTGTTTGGCCACCTATAAAGTGTGCCTTCTTTTATGCTTTAATACTCTCTTTCATATGTTAGGCATGGATCACATAAAGGTTTGCCAAGATTTTTGACTATTAGGTGGAGTTCCCAGGTGTCTTAACCGCCTCAAAACTCCCCTCAAACCTCATCTTTCACAAGATTGGCTGCATGTCATGTCAAATAATATATTAATATATTACTAAAAAATTGCCGCACCCATCCTTGCCATCTCATTCCTTTTTTGGTTCCATGTTTTGTAAGACCCCTCCATTTTTGCCTTTTGGACCCAGCAGTGTCCTGTTGGTTGTGCTATGTTTTCTATTAGTGCTTGGAGTGTGGTACTCGATTTTTAATGGATCATTGTTTGCATAATAATGTGCTTGTTATACTTTGATGTGGTGGTATATTATTCAGATGTTATCATTACAATATGCTTAGATTAGCATTGTGAATATTTGAATTAATGATGTTTATGTTTGGATTAAACTATTGATGTTAAAATTCGTCAGTTAGTAGCATTGTATGGGTGAAAGGGACGGGATTGCATCACTCGCTTGTGAGCGCCCTGCAATTTCGTGATTCCCTCTTCACGGTGTGTTTTCTATGATGCAGATATACATGTACGACATTTTATTGTTCGCAGGTTGACAGGTACAAGACACTGACTCCACCTGGTTTCACAGGTCTGAGCGTGTCCATTGCCAACGGCAGTTGATTGGGAGATAGTAGCTAGGTTTCTTCTGTCAAGCCATCACCCTAGTCTTGTGTGTGTCATCGATTTTGGTCTGGGTTGTTGAATTAAATATTATTGTTCTCTTGCTTTGATTTTATTATATTGCAAGTTAGAAAAGTTAAATAAATTACTATGTGGTTAAATTGTTAATTTAATTAATCCGATTATATTGTGGAAAATGTTATTTTATTTAAAAACTAATTTAATATAATTAATAAAATAAATAAATCTTAGATTTGATTTATTTTATTAATTTATTTAAATTAATTATGTCGAAAAGAAGTTATTTATGCATCTTGGTAATTGTAGTTCTTCTTAAATTAAAGTAAATTGAAAGCTTAAGAAAATGTTATTTTATGTATGGGTTAATTTAATGTAATTAATAAAATAATTAAATCTTGGATTAGATTTATTTTATTAATTTACTTAAATTAACTATTTTGAAATGAAGTTATTTATGCACTTTAGTGATTATAAGTTTCTTGAATTGAATTAAATTGTAAATTGAAGGAAAAGTTAAATGTTATTTTTGGAAATTAGAAAAAGACAAAATTGGAAAATAGGGTTACTTTCAAAAGTTTGACTTTAGGGTTTGAGGAGATATTTTCTTTTTGGTATTAATTGTTTTTTTTGGGGAAAAATTGGGAGAGATGAAGAAATGGAAAAAGATGGAGAAGGGAAGAATTTAGGGTTTTGGGGGTTTTTGAAGTTGCATGGAGGAAATGGATTGTGAAGAGGAATCATGGCACCTTTGTGGATCTTATCAAACTTCTGGAAAAAGAGAAGGAGCTTGGATCTGAGGAGGAGACTTGCACCATTTGGCCATCTCTCAAGCTTTCTGAAAACAGGTTTTCTTCTTGTTAAAATTTGATTATTTTGAAAATAATTCACAATATGAATTGCTGTTTGGAAATTATGAATTTAAAACCCTGATTGTTTTCAAGACTAAATCCATGTTAGAATTTTTGTGGTTGTCCTTCCTTTCCTCTATGCTAAAGTTGGAGAATTCTATTGAGAAATTTATTTAAAAATAAATAAAATTTATCTGTTAAAATCTTTGTAAGATTTGAGTATTTTCTGGTTCTTCAATTTGACTGTTTTGTTGAAACTGTTTATTTATATATATACTTTATATATACATATATAAATTTGCATATATGATTAACAGATATATACAAATATATACATATATATGATATATATATATATATATATAAAATATTCGAAATTTATTCTTATACTGGAAAAATCGCCATTGGCAAAGTCGAAAATCCGCAGTGAATAAACTAGGGTTCTGTTGTTTTTATTTTAATGTTTTATTTGTATTGGGGGGGGACTGTGGGAGGCGCTGCCCCCACCGCCGCCCCCATACAGGGGACGGCTGTGGAGGCAGAACCTCCACGCAGCCCCCATACCCACCTCCCTACGCCGCCCGGCCGCCACTCTTGGTGCGACTGTGTGTAACACAGCCGACGCCCTTAGGGGAGCCAACTGTGTTACCCACAGTCGGCCGAGGGTTTGGTTCGGCTGTGGTTTCATGGCCGCCGACCCTGCAATGTTTCATGGCCGCCGACCCTCATGAAATCCGCCGCCTCAAAAAAAATTTATAATAAGAAAAAACGCATGCCCTAAAAATGCACGGGAACTTAGGTAGCATGTGCGCGGCCGAGGCAGGGGTGCATCCATAAATTTGAAAATGTGAGTTGTTTTAGGAAATAAAATACTTTTAACATTACAAATATTATATTCTTATAATATTAGATTATAATATATATATATATAAAAACAATAAAAAATATATATATATATTATATTTAATATTTTATTATATAATACTTGGTATAATTAATTATTAAAATTAAATGGCGAAATAGGCATATTTATATTTCATATTGTGTAGTTATGAGAAGGTAGATTCAATGATTGCATGATTTAAATTTCGTTGGGAAAGTTTAATTAATGGAATTTAGTCAAAATGAGAGTTTCATTTTAAAATGATATATATATATTCTAAATCGAAGGAATGAGGTTTGTTTTATTATTATTAAATGCAAACATTGGAGGATTAAATACTTGATCCTAGGTTATATCAGAATTAACGGAATTAAAATGATATAGATTGGAAAAGATGAAATTGAGTTAACATAATTGGTTAATAGATGAATTGTTAGAATTTTAAATATTTAGTTGTCTTTTATTTTAATAGACTTTTAAATGCATATTGATATTATAATATAATTTGTAAATGATGTGGGAGTTAAATGTAGTTGAGAAACTTGAACTTAAGTCTAATAGAGCAACAGTTCAAATTACCTATTTGATTCAGAGTTAAATGAGAAAATTATAAATCAGGTGCTATAATCATATTAGTGAATTGAGTTAAAATATTATTTTGGGAAAAGACAACTATTGAATTTCAGATAATATATTTATTAGTGAAATTAATTAAGGTTTAAATGAATTATTTTGGAAAGTAGAAATAGGTGATGTGAAGGAGTATGTCTGAAATGACCAAGTAAATAATTATTTTCATTATTACCAGTGATTAAGTAATTGAATATTAGTTTAAAACTCTCCTTATGTCGAAAAGAGATATTGGTAAATCTGATTTAATATGGCAACAAGCTAGTGAATTTTAATTGAATAAAGTGGATTTAGGAAATGCAAAGAAGGTGTAGTTATGATTAAAATTGCCTGTTTAAAATGTTGTTTCTCTTATTATTGAAAGAGTAATTATAGGATTACATATTGGGGTTAAATTTTGGCATGTATCTGAAGGAGGTAATATTAAATTAGAATTGATAAAACTATAAATTATTGAATTTTATAAAAGGCACAGGATTATGTTGGGTTTAAAGTAGTCAAGGGAATTGAGTTAGTTATTAAGTTAGAATTCTTCCTTCGCTACAACGGTTGAACCAATTGATTTTAATAGTTTATTATTCTGTGAAGACAATTAGTATATTTGTATGTGATATCCTTTGAAAAGAAAATGGATTTAGTATATCCAAAGGTAGATGTTTCATTTGTGTCAGTGATTACTTCCTTCATATTTTTATATTGGCATTTGGATTAAATATGTCTTTAGTTTGTTAAAATCTTTCGTAAAGGATTAAATTAAGTGGGTTGTCATATCATGTATCAACCTGTTTTAGGAATGAATGAAGTTCATGTTGATTTTATTATTATTGGAAGAGCAATTATGTGATTTAATATTTGGGTTACATATATTGTTCCTTGTCTAGAAGAGGCGTTGTTTAATTGGTTTCACTGCGTCATTAGATTTATGGTTTAGATTAAGGAAGTGGATTTAAGGTATCCAAAATTAGTTTATTCTTTGCAAGTGCTTGTGTGATTGATTCCTTTGTGTTCATGATTGAGGTAATGGGTTAAGTATCTTGGTTTGTAAGTCTTCTAGTGAACCCTTGTGTTTGGAAGTTGTTGTTGTGAAGTCAACCTTTTGTTAGTTACGTGATTAGTACTTGAGGTTGTGTCAATGATCTACCCGGTTTCCATGAACGGGGATGCGTTGTGCCTCCTGTGAAAGGAGAGGTTTATATGAATAGTGGCTCCTTGTAAGGAGTGGTTTTGTTGTGCTTACTCTCTCCAGTGCTTGGAGAGGGCTTGACTTATGTTTCCTCCTGGTATTGGAGTGATCGTCTTATCTGTTGTTTGTTCTTGGGTTCCCGTGGTATTGTTTTGAATGTTTGTTGTAAAGTGAAAAGTGTCTTCCATTAGGGGCCAGAGCCGTGAAGGGTAAACTGGATAACCTTGGGAAGGAGTTTATTCGAGTGTCATCTATTGCAATGTGATCCATGTCAGTGATGTTACAGTAGCCATGTAGTGGGTACTGGATGGTTTGTGTTTGGTTTTCTTAACCTACCTGATCTGTCATACGTGGAAGCAATGTAACTCTGTTAGAGTCATACTTTGTGTACTTGTGATGTAATTGATTTGTACGTGCGTTGATCTTGAGTTGTACTTGAGTTAATTTTGTGTCAGTTTGAATCAGTTTGATTCCAGCCTGTGTCTAGAGGTAGTTGGTCTTGTCATGGTACCTTGTTACTATCTCCTAGCATGGGGGGTGGACCTTTGGGTTCCACATGGTTGGGTGGTGTGCACCTTACTCCGTTGGACTTCCTTCTTGTTCGTGTTGACGAGGTTTCCAGTTGAAGAGTTCGTGAGATCCAGTTATTTTGTATGCTTTATTCATTTATGTAATCTTGTTATTTATTACCCCTCTTTGTTCTTGAGGTGGAAATTGTAATATGTATTCATGCTTTTGGATTTACCTCATTCGGGGAATGAGTGTTGTAATCTTATTGTAAAAAGAGATCTCATGGTATCTTTAATTCTCTCTGATGAATTTATCTTGTATGGAATGTATGTGTTATTCATTTCATAAGCTTTTAAATGTTGTGGTTTCTTTTCATGATTGTAGTTCGTGGGTTATTAGGTAACCTCAGTCTCGTGACCCTAGGGGTTGTTGCAACGTGTAGCGAACTTTCTTATTTATTATACTTTTAAAAAAAAAAATTAGTTCGTTTATTTAGTAAATTGCAACTTCCTCTAGGGTTGGTTGGGTTCCATGTTTAATGTACCTAGCAATAAAGAGGCTCCCACTGAATTAGAGGTTGAATTCATCACAATTGCATTGAATTCCCACATCATCTTGCCTCATCTCATATTTAAATCACAACAATTATATGTCATTGGGGTCCTTTCTATTATGATTAATGCCTTGCACACTGTAGAGGATCTAGATATTAAAGAATAAAATCTAGAAAGAAAAAAGTGGGAAGGATTTGAAATAGGAAAAACAAAAAACCAAGTAAATATTTATCAAAGTGCACCACAAACTTTGATAAATCCTTCCAATCACCTAACATTTGCTACATGTAGCTATAAGATTTGAAGGAAGAAAATTTTAAAATGATAAATTATGTAAAGGATAATTTTTGGGAGTTCTAGCAGATGGCACTGTTATGTTATCAGAGAGGTGAGTTTTTAACTTGGACTTACCAAATAGTTTGTGAGTTTTGAATAGAAACTATATACAGTCCTCATTTAAATTGTGTATGGCCATTACCATTCAATCAAAAAGGTTATGTTGGTAAGTTTTGGTACAAAACAAGAAACATAATGTTAGAATCATGGCTTTAGGAAAAAAGTTTTATAGGAAGATAATTCTATTTGATATATTTCCACACATTTGTTGTTGTCAAATTGAGTTGAATGCAGCCTGAAAATGCTGTTATTAATTTGAAGATTGCAGCATAGTGGTTTTCTTATTGAGAGATATAAATAAACAATATAAAGATTTTTAAGTATAATAGATTATAATATTAAGAATGTTTTTTGATTTATTGTGTATATTGTTTTTATGTTTCGGATTACATTCAGTAATCTGTAATTAGGAAGAAGATAATGAATGAAAAGATTGCAGACAAGTCTTAAAAAGAAGTGAAGAGTGATAGATTATAATATTAAGAATGTTTCTGAATTTACTATGTATATTGTTTTTCGATGTTTTGGATTACATTCAGCGATCTATCATCGGTAAGGGGATAATGAATGAACAGATTGCAGACAAATCTTAAAAAGAAGTGAAGAATAATAGATTATAATATTAAGAATGTTTCTGGATTTACTGTGTGTATATATATATATATATTTAATGTTTTGGATCATGTTCAGAGATCCATCATCAAAAAGAAAATAATGAATAAATAGATAGCAAACAAATCTCAAAAAGAAGTGAAAATAAGAGAGGAAGATCATAAAATGAGGAACACTGGATTAGCACAATTCTCCTTTCTTGTTACTATTATAGGAATATATTTCTATGGAGCTTGGAGGACTGGTTAGATATAAAATGAAATACAAAATTCGATCTAGTTAATATAAGCATATGGTCTCATGGGTTGTGCTCCCTCTCTTCAAGATTCGATTTTGACCATTAACAAGCTCAATAACAGCAGGAACTTCCTTGTTTTGGTACTGTCTATCCCTTTATATCTATTACATGTAATTTATAGTCCTCATATACAGTCCTCATATAAATTGTGTATGGCCATTACCATTCAATCAAAAAGGTTATGTTGGTAAGTTTTGGTACAAAATAAGAAACATAATGTTAGAATCATGGCTTTAGGAAAAAAGTTTTATAGGAAGATAATTCTATTTGATATATTGCCACACATTTGTTGTTGTCAAATTGAGTTGAATGCAGCCTGAAAATGCTGTTATTAATTTGAAGATTGCAGCATAGTGGTTTTCTTATTGAGAGATATAAATTAACAATATAAAGATTTTTAAGTATAATAGATTATAATATTAAGAATGTTTTTTGATTTATTGTGTATATTGTTTTTATGTTTCGGATTACATTCAGTAATCTATAGTTAGGAAGAAGATAATGAATGAAAAGATTGCAGACAAGTCTTAAAAAGAAGTGAAGAGTGATAGATTATAATATTAAGAATGTTTCTGAATTTACTATGTATATTGTTTTTCGATGTTTTGGATTACATTCAGCGATCTATCATTAGTAAGGGGATAATAAATGAATAGATTGCAGGAAAATCTTAAAAAGAAGCGAAGAATAATAGATTATAATATTAAGAATGTTTTTGGATTTACTGTGGGTATATATATATATATTTTTAATCTTTCAGATCATGTTCAGAGATCCATCATCAAAAAGAAAATAATGAATAAATAGATAGCAAACAAATCTCAAAAAGAAGTGAAAATAAGGGAGGAAGATCAAAAAATGAGGAACACTGGATTAGCACAGTTCTCCTTTCTTGTTACTGTTACAGGAATATATTTCTATGGAGCTTGGAGGACTGGTTAGATATAAAATGAAATACAAAATTTGATCTAGTTAATATAAGCATATGGTCTCATGGGTTGTGCTCCCTCTCTTCAAGATTCGATTTTGACCATTAACAAGCTCAATAACAACAGGAACTTCCTTGTTCTGGTACTGTCTATCCCTTTATATCTATTACATGTAATTTACAGTCCTCATTTACAGTCCTCATTTAAATTAAAATTCCCTCTAAATTATTACATCCTCCCATTAAAATTTACTCTAAATTTTTATCTAAAAGGTGTCTTCAAGTTAAAAATAAACAACCACCAAAAAAATCATGAGATCACCTAAAAATGAATAAACATTATGATTTCAATATAGCTCAAGCAAAATCAATGCTTATCTAAGTATTTAAATATACCCTGCACATGAATTGCTGAAGTGTTAGCTTTACAAAAAAGAGGTAAAGAATGGAATACTGCTGGTTTCTGGTCTATTTTCTAATACTCTTAATTACGTTAAATGATTTTTGTAGTGGTAAAACCGAGGTAGTACTACTTCTCAATCAACTCTTCAAAAAAGACCAAGTCAGTGCTCAAAATTGCTGGCGAGTCCTATGATTAAGCAAACATGGGCTAATAGGGGCAAATTGAACAGGATTAACTAATAGCCAATTTGAGTTCACCCTAAATCAATTTCAACAAATATTTTCTTAGGCCTAATTTGTGATCAAACTCAAATTACCCAGTTGCTAAATTATAAGTTTTGCACGTCTAAATTATAAGTTTGGGAGAAGAGAGTTCCCAAACCGAAAACAAGAAACAACATTCTAATAAAATTTTTTGTGTCATATTTATTCAATTTCAGAGGAATGTATTATTTGAACTATTGCTCCGCAACGAATTAATAAAGCATGAAAGGACATGAATTTGTGTGGAAATTTAAGGTACTAGGTAGTATTACTCCTAATGTGTGTTAGAATGAGTCCTTAGGATTTCTATTTTTGGCAATACATTTAAGAGGAGTAAATTATAGAGGAGAATGGAGGAGTTTGGTATTTCAGAATATTATAGAGTTGTTCATTAGATAAAAATTAGAATTTAAGTGAAATTTTAGGAATGACATAGGTGTTAAATTAGTTTATATACTTTATATATATAATCTAATAATATACGTCGAGATTTATCATTTTCGAGATGTATTTTTTAAAATTGAAAAAGTAAAAAAACAAAAAAAAAAATGCCTTGAAAATGATAAATCTCGATGTATATTATATAGATTATATATATAAGATATATATATAAGGTATATGAGCTAGTTTCAGTGGCAGCGTTGCATGTCAATATTAATTGAGATTATATAATGAATTATGATTATATTATTTATTTATGTTATATTATTATTTATTAATATTATATTATATTATAATATAAAATTTAATATATTAAAATTATTTTAACATCTGGTGGTATATTTCTGAGCTCTTTTTTGCTAGTATATTAAAACTAGAAATAAGAACTGAATACATTATATTGAAGATTAAAAAGGTAAATACATGATTAATTTAACAATATTTTTCAAATTAATTTATATCTAAGGCTTTCAACCTTTCTTGTTCTGCTTTCTTGTTTGCTAGTTGTTTTCCTTTCTTCATTTTTTCATATCTATCATATGTGAAAGGCGACATAATTCATAGTCCTTTGAAAGAATTTGTAATGCCCCGCCACACAACCCTAGAGGAAGTTTCAATTCATGATAAAAGCGTATTAATTTTAAAAAAATAAAAATATAATTAACATACACATTCACTTACTGATTAACAACAACCTCTAAGGCTACAAGGTTGGGATTACTTAAATCCACACACACATCTTACATATAACCATAACATTTATTAACTTTATGAAATAAACATCATACAACATAAGGATACCACATAACATAATAAGATAAACATCCAAGATACAATTCCATAATCATTTACTAAATCCAATAGTTACATCACTCATTTCCAAAATGAGGCAATAGTACATAAATGTTAAAATTACAGAATCTCACCTCGTAAACATAAGAGGGGTAAAATAACTTATACAAATTGAAATATTACAATGTAAGAATAACACAAGAACCGCGAGCTGTCCATCTGGATGTCTCGCCACCAAGTATTGAAGATAAAGGGGGACCCAATAGTGTATGGTGCACGTTCCACCCAACCAAGTGGTACCCGAAGGCGCACCCCCCATGCTAGGAGATAGTAACAACGTAACATGGACAAAGAATCTACTACCTCTAACCAAAGGTAGGCTCATACTGACACATACTGACTCAACCAAACACATGCACAATACAAGTACAAATTTTACATCACTGACATAGGTCACATTGCTTCCAGACATAAAATAGATCAAGTATGTTCAGAGAACCATACACATAAAATAATTAACAACTGTTGTCCTATACAGAGTATCATCGCATAGTTAGTCATGAGATCTCCTCTGGGCATTCTTCATAGGCTCCGATAATCCTGGTGACCTCAACTAAAGCCCGACCCTCATGCTCACTCATGCACCATCAAATACCTCTCATAAGGACAAGATAGATGGCCACGCCATTTTAGGCCTTCCCACTCATCCCAAGTCTAAACGAGCCCTTGTGTCTATGAGTGAGGTTAAATTATCTTGATTAGTGTGAAATGCATCATAATCATCTAAGTACATTAATTTAGGTATCACTTAATTAAACTACTTCCAAAGGTTACCCAATTTACCTCTTTGGGCTCTAATGCCTAATAGAAGCCACTCTTCTAATTGACAACACACCATAAAAACCATACTCCAAGGGAAACACAAGTGCATACAACCTAGGCATCATAACCACTCCAACACAAGGAGGAAACAAATAATAGAATTCACTCCAAACATCTTGGAGGCAACAAGCAAATAGTCCACTCCTTTCATAAGAGGTACAAAACATCCCCGTTCGTGGAAACCGGGTAAATTACTAAAAAGACACCATGCACTACCCAAGGGAAAAACAATTGGTTGACATAAAGAATTGACAACCCTCATCCTCAAAGATTCTCTGGAAAACTTACAATTTTGAACTAAAACTCAATCCCATATCCCACAATGCAACTTGTCGACATAGCTACAAAAAGCATTCAAGTCATTATTCAAATCTAATATTTGGATTTCTTAAATCCATACTCATTCAATAGGTAACGTTGACAAAGCCAAAGGCACGATAACTGGATTATCTGAAATAATCATATAACCCTATTTCCTCTTTTATTATTGGAAATCTAAAATAATTAAACTCACTTCATTTTACGAAATACGAAGAAAATAAAACATTTAAGGCAATCATGAGGAAATTACTATTTTTGGATATACTAAATCCATATCTATTCCATATTCCAATCACAATAATTTAATTGCTCTAATAGAAATAAATAAATTAATATAACTAATTGCCTCTTCAAAATAATCAATTCCCAAATTTACTTTTAAATACAACATAAATCCATGCATGTAACCCTTTCCATTTTCTAACCAAATCCTATTTCTCTTCCAATTTTCTATTTAAAACATGCAATTTATAAAATATTTTTTTCTTTATCATTTTACCATGCATTCAAATCTTATCTTTTAAAATCACCATGCAAAAAAATTTCTTCCAGTTTCACAACTAACACATCTAATTTCTACAATTTATTTAAATTTCCCTTTTTCGATTCATTTCCTTCCATTTCTTAATCAATATTTAATAAAAAAAATATGTATTTATTGAAATATACTATTTAACCTCTTTTAAAATAGCTCCTTATATTTATCAACTCAACAAATCCAAACATATACATAAACAATAATTTGTAATATATGCTTATTTATATACACAATACATATATATACAAAAAATATATATATTTTATATACAATAAAAATATTGTATACATATTATAAACAATGTATATATATATTTATATGAAACGAATATTAAGAAAAGAAAAAAAAAAAACCGAAAGCAAACTAGGGCACAGACTGGTTTATACCCTACGGATCTTTGCAATGTATGGTAGCCCATAGACGAAGGAAACCCAAATATATTTGGGGAAGGGCGGCTAAATAAACCCAACCGACCCTCTCCCCAAATGCGTTGGGTGGCCAACTGTGGTGAGGGGTGGTGCTGCCCTTGGTAGTGCTCCCTCCACACTGTGTGGAGGGCACTGCCAATGGCAGCGGTGCCTCCCACCCAAAATCATAACAACAACAAAATAAATAAACACAAACGAACTCATACCCAACCTGCAAATAAATTCGCTAAGTTTTATTTCTTGCGAATTTCACAAACAATCCTTCTGCCGTACGGACAGTAACAACAGATTTAAATCAATATTTTATCAACATAAAATAAGTATATATGTATTATATATATATATATAATACATATA
>CM021100.1:619415878-619654558 GCA_007115665.2 Sequoiadendron giganteum | reverse complement strand
AAAGCACAAGAAAACAAAAAATACATCAAGCTGTTCAAGTAGAGAGCAAGGAAGATGTACTCACCATAACCAAGAAAAGTTGATGCATAATGAGTTATATTTTCCATCGAACATAAAATTACAAGGTTCATTACCTTTTTTAATCGTCATCCATTTCCAACTGTTTCAGCACACAACATGGCAACAATAGACCATTATAGTATGGTTCAAAAGCAATTGTAATTAGTTTACAAACTAAGAGGGAGATGTATTTATCCCAATCCAGTCTACATATGTCCTAACTTGTTTGACAACAATATACAATCTATATTTTAAGTTAGATATGAGGAATGTATAATAGAAGTTGGAAAGATTAGATGATGAGAGCACAATATGTAGGTGCAAAGAGAAATGTAAAGAAGTGTTGTTTTACCATTGTGAACATAATTGGCAGGGGAGATTTGTAAGTTGGAAAATGAAGAGATTTGTAAGCAATAAGGAATGTCTGCTTTGGAAGAGAAAGGACCAAGTATTATGAAAACATACCTTTAAGGATTTTTTAAGTGAAATAAATTTGAGCATTTGAACTGGGTGATTATGATAGTGTAGAGGATCCAAAAAGATAGCATGTATGTCACTTGAGCTGTTGTCCAAGAAGAACTCTCTGCAAAATAGAAATATGCTTGTGTTTATAAGGTCTGTATTGAATAGGTTGATCTGCAGTTATTAATTTAGACATGGAAAGAGAAAAGACTAAATTAAAAGTGAACATACCTATACATATTAGTTAATTGAATGAAATTTGAGCATCTGAAGTGGTTGAGGTTGATAGTTTTGATAGGTGATCTTCCTCACTGATCCTACGTGCAACATATGGGCTTTGTTGCATGCGTGTGTATCTTTCAAGAGTGAATGCAGGGTGGATACAAAGGCCGGAAAGTTGTGTCACTCTAGAAATTGCTGTGAATGTCAAGCCTTGATGGTCAATGTTGCCAATGTCAATGGTGGCCATATGAAATGTAAGCCCCTGTGATTTGTGGATGGTTAAGGCCCAAGCCATTTTAAGTGGGATTTGGCATTGACCACCACGACTAATTGGGGTGGTAGGGAAATCTTTGGGATTGTTTGTGTCCCAGGAAGGCCCAATATAATTCTTGAATCGAACAACAACAAACAAGGGGAGTTGGGGTGGTTTTTCATTGTCCCTATAGACTATTTGTTTCACTCTGCCAAGTGCTCCATTAACAAGGCCTGTATCAGTCCACAGATTTGAAGATAGCATAACCTTTTGGTCGACACAAAGTAGAATCTTAGTTTGGAGTTGGTCATCATCTAGATTTGAGTTGAAAGAGCTCCCTATTTGTTCTGCAGTGGCAATGGCAATGGGCTGTGCTAGAGACAACAACATACGCTTATTATGGAGTGAAACCTTTTCATTGGTTGCATAAAGATGTACAGATGATAAGAAACCAGTTTGTTCTGTAGGTGTTAGCATTGAGCTTGACCTTGACATGAGCAGTTGCCAATCTGCACTAGTAGGTTTAGCCTTTCTTAAATTACACAAAAGATCACAAAATTTAAGTTGAGTGGGATCTTGTCCAGCTTGGCAGAATATTTTGTTAAGTGTAAAAATAGTTTGGAAGCTTTGCCATAGTGTTCCCCCATAGGAATGTCTTTGACCGGTGGTAGTTGGTCGAGGTCTCCAAAGAGCAAGATTGAGCGGCCTCCAAAAGGGTAGTGGTTGTTTGCTAGGAAAGCTTCTCGTAAGCGAGAGTTGATGTGTTCAAGGAGCTTTGGACTGATGAAGCTCATTTCATCTATTAAAATGTAGCGAACAAAGTGCATTCTCTCTTGGAAGCTTGCTAGTGTTTTCCCCTGCAAGGGAGCCATTTCTTTGATTGGAATTCGTAGGGCAGAATGAATTGTCGATGCTCCAATGTTGAATGCTGCAACACCTGCTGGTGCGAGAAGTAGTAACGATGTTTGCCCGTGTGGAGCAGAACAATTTAGTGCAGACCTGATTTCTTTTATTAGGTGCGACTTTCCAGTTCCTGCAATTCCTTGAACTATTATTTTGAGTGGTGGTTGGTAAGTAGTGGAGTATAGGTGTGACAACACTAAATCCAGGGCTCTTTTTTGTTCGAATGAAAGGTCATGTTGGGTATTTACATAGGGCTAAATGGGGACTTGAAATCTATTGTGGTTGGAGTCTATGAAGTTGGATGCTATAGAGAGTTCTATTGGATCTATGGAATGAGTATTCCAGTCATGGTTAAGGTCTAATTTACGGTTGCCTAGCATGTCAAGTGCATCTAATTGGAGTGGATAGCCTAGGTGAACACTTGACAAGACTTGCCATTCAGATTGGTAGCATTGATGTGGGGGTTCTGCATCATGTGAAGGAGACACAAGTTCTGAATTGGAGGGTGTGACTAGTGGATTGCGTCAAACATGCCATGGATGGTAAGTGAATGCCATTTGCTCCCACTGTGCCAAAATTTCAGTTGGTGATGAACTGAGGTCAGTTGCAATGTTACGAAAAGGTTTGTAGAGAACCAGTTCACTCCAATAGAAGTCATGGAAACTTGAGTCGTCCTTTGGAGGAATGCTTGTGAAGCGAGGGGAGACTCGAACAATTGCTTTAGAGGAACGCTCTTTGCATTGGTTCGCTTTACGGGATGTTTGGAAGCTCCATTTTTGAGTCACTTCAATCAATGGCAATGCTTGTAGACTAATAGGATGAGCCATGTATGCATCAATGTAGTTTGTGGGTGGTGAGGTATATGTGGTTGATAGTGGAATGCGTTGATAGTTTTTTTGGTTCACATTTAAAGAAACAAATGATCGACTACACAAGTAGAGTGGTAGTTTTAGTAAAAGGTGGCAACTTTCTTGAGCACTAATATCACGATCGAAAATGTTGTCAACAAGCATTTTTCTAAAAGCTATTGGTGTTGGCTTCTCAGGATCAAAAGTTGTTGAAATACGAGAAAGCATTGCATGATATGTTTTAGATTTGGTTTCTGCTTTAGCTGCATATTTTGCGATATATTTGAGCACTGCATCTATTGAGAGAACAGGCTGGCAATCTACATTTGCACACTAGATAGAGAGGATTGTGGGGTTGTGAATATTCACTCAATCATCATTACGAGCAGGGGTGTGCTTTGGTTTCCCACTCTCATTTGAGAGGAATGACTTGTGTTGCATGGTCTAGGGGGCTTTATAGCGGCATTCAACTGTACCTCCTTTTTTTCGCAAGCATGTTTGCAAGGTACAATGTGTATGGCGTTTAACACAATTGAGCAATTCATTGTTCAAGTCAAGTGAAGAGGTGGACAACATAATCATTCTTGTGTCCATTAAGCATGCGTTGTTTAAGGTGGACCTGGGAATTGTTGCATTAGAGATTTGGGGGGTTGCGGGTTCCAAGCAGAGACATATTTGTCAATGTAGTCGATTGCATTTTGTACTGATGCAAGATTATTCCATTGTAGTTTAGAAAAATCGGGTGCATCTTTGAGCCAAAGGAAACCGTGGACATGTGCAGAGCCACGGTGTTGCCATTCATACCTAGACACAATATATGTTATAAAGCAACTGATGTATGAAAGAAGTAAAAAAAATGGTGTGGAGTGTAATTACTTGTACCAATAGTCATTTGTGCAAAGAATCTTCTCCAATACCTCCTCATGAAATGTAGTAAATCGGTGATGCATGTAAAGTGCACTGAGGTGTGGGTTTTGAGCTATATTTTGGATCCTCCAACGAGCTACAGCAGTAGGATTTGTTGGTGCAGTAGATGGCATGGCATTGTGTAAGTCTGGCCATTTAGTATCTGCTACACTAAGGGTGAAGAATAGAGTAGGGAAACCAATTTGAATAACCATGTCAGATAGCTCGCCCCTATGAAGAGTCCAGAAGGGGCATGTACCACGAATTTTTGAACCGAACCGCATCAATTGGTCTGCAAGATGTTCATCGGGGAGATCCTTTAGTCTTTGGCGCAAGGCAGATATTGTCGTTGGAAGTCTACTTTCAAAGTGTTTTTGAACAAATACAGAAGCTATGGCCTGGCTACGATGATGCATAAGAATATTAAGTATGAAGTATCTAAATCGTGGGTGTTGGCCGAATCGGTTATCGTGGTATCGAAGAAGATGGAGAGCATATTAATGTAGCTTGACCTCTTTCATACTTTGTTGATTGAATGTTGCTCTACCCTTTGGAAACAATGTGGGGAATGCCATAACAAATAATCCTTCAGTGGTGTATTCATTGAGGGGCGTAAGAGAAACTGGTGGCCAATCAATAATAGGAGTAAGGCGTCCTTCCCCCAACTGCAACAAGGCTCGCAATTCTTGTACTTCTGTACGTGCAGGGGGTAGGTTTGCGACAAATGATGCTATTGCTTGCAAATTCTCTTGCAAATGCTCTTCGATTGTATTATCTGTCTCCATGAAGCTAACATCAGGGGGTTTTGAAGTTGAGGTTGTTGAATTTAGAAGGTCAGAGATGTCAGTGGAGGCAATAGGCAAGCATAAGAGAGAGGTCTCATCTAATTGGACATCTTTGTAGTAGGGGTCATAACAGATCTTATATTGCAAAGCCTCGTGAACATGTGCTCTGCAAACATAAAAACTGTACTGTTGGGAATCAACATTTTTTTTATTAACTATGAGTATATCCAAGTCATGTATATGGCGTGGCAAGTAATTTGCAATTACTATAATATCCTGAGGAAAACAAATAGTATGGCCACTGTATTTTAGTTGTCCACCTCTTGCATAAGTAACTTGGAGGACAAGGCTAACTCTTGATATAAGCATCTCCTCGATCTGAGATAGGCATTGTAAACAAGTAGGTTGCTCTCCAGGGTCCATGTTGTTCCACTTGGAGAAGCAATTGCCATTTTTTTCTAAAATGCATCTTGAACAAGCACTACTACCATTTAATAGCCTAATTTTTATTCTTGGATATCGTTCCATGCATACTTGGCATGCTGATAGGTTTGATAGGCTGTCCAACTTTGAGTGGAACAAATTTCTAGCGATGTAATAGTTTGCAGGAAATAGTGGAGAATGGAGATTTTGGGAGGGTGAGCTAGGGTGAAATGTAGACTGTATTTGAGGTGTCGGTGGCTGCAATGGGGGAGAGTTATTGGAAAGAGAAGGTGGGGTTGTGGAGGAGCTTGCAAGGTTACTTTGATGATTTTCTCTTCTTTGTCTATTAATAGAATCCTTATTTTCCTAGTACCATAATCGTTTTAGATGATTACTATGAGATCATTGTGCTTCCATACTTTCAACTTGGTTTTCCATGGTAGTGGTTGCTGAGGAACATAACAATGCAATATTATTTTGCAGTAGTTAATGAAAATGATTAAAGAACACCTTTAAAATTAGCGAGAATAATGGTTGAAGTAATTGTCCTTTGTATTGACCAAATATTAATTGCAATATATAGCTTGTAAAAGCAAGAAATTGTATTGCAAGAACATGTGCAGAACATAAAATTGTCCTATCAAAAAAGACTTTGTATTAAATTCATTTCTAATTGTACGAACACATGGATACAAATGGTGGTATTGACAGCAGCAAAATCTGTACAAAATAAGTGAAGACTATATAGTTTTATGGAAAGTAAGAGGTACATGCAAACATTAGACAAGTTTTATTGCTGTAATTACAAAGCTTTGTATTTCTTTCCCCAAAAAGGAATTCATTGTGATGGCCACTTCAAAGGAAAAATGGCGCCCAAGAACTTGATCTGGCATGTGTTGAGCAGCATCAGGTTTAGCTAGAAGTAGTTGAAAACTTTCAGCGAATACACCAAACAAGCTATTTGCGGGTCCTTCGAATGCAGTGACTTTAACAAGAATGCCTGTGCCATCATCCAAATCCATTTTGACCATGTAGCTAAAATCACATCGAGGGACATCAATAGAACACTTTGGGCAATGAAAGCTATTAGGGCTCTTTTGTACAACCTTCTTCTTACATTTCTTATTTCCCACCAGAAGAGGACAAGAGAGGTAATAAAAGTTTTCCAAGTGTACTTTTGATATCCTTGCTTTTACGTAAACATTTGTTTTTACAGGATAGTTCGTACTATTGATTGATGCAATCTCAACTGGATTTGCAAACTTTTTGGAAGAAATATGATCTATTGAGAGTGAAAGGAAGGGTGTTTCATTCCCTACAGTGGCATACCAATCATGCAACGTTGAGGCTTCTAACAGTTTAGGATTTATGACAATTGTAGTTGAAAATATATTATCAAGAGCTTTTACATGCCAGGAGGTTATGCGTCTAGATTTGATCAAGATAATTGGAGGAGTTGGTAGAAGAGGCAAAGTAGATAATTCTTTACCTTCAAGTTCATAATGACGACCCCAAAGTGTAACATCAATGGACAAGCATGACATGTCTGTGATTGTTGCAGTACACTTTACTGTTTCAGTCCCATCTCTCTTACGAATGGTTGATGTAGGGGAGATAGATAAAAGTATGCCAAGAACATCAACAACTAAATTAATAGGAAGTGATAGTAGAGAATCTATGCTCTTGATATTCAAGCTATGCATGGGGATTGTAGATTCTACACATGGTGGAGTAATTGTTGATGATTTGTGTAGGAAAATTTCAAATGGGTTTGACGAGCTACTATATTTTTTATTAGCAACTTGTATGCGACCATTAGAAATAATGTATAGACTATTAGACTGCACAACATTGTAGAACTCATCAACAAGTTCATTGAAGCATGTGACATGTATTTCGGTGCCTTCCTTCTCGGTTAGCATTGTGAAACTCATGGATTGGACTCTTTGTTAATGCTCTACCCTCAATGGACCAATGCTTATAGTATGGGGTCAAAGATTTGATGGGAAGTATTTCAGAAGTGGGTATGGTTAGTTCTTGGGTAGATATTGCATCTTGTTGTAAACCAAATGGGCCTTTGGAGCTAGTAGATGGCAAAGGACTTATTGCCTGCAGAAGAGGAGTTGGAGTGCCAATGAGTGGTGCTTTATTGGAGACCATTTCAAGACTATTGATAATTATAGCCCTGCAATTGAATGATGTAAATGATTTAGAAAAATCACATCAACGAGTAAGAGAAATATTCAAAAGTAGAGTAAGGTTTGACATACGTGTATTTCTCGAACACCTTCGATGTATATTCTGTAAGGTGGACAATAGACCCAATTACCAGTGCTTCTTCAACAACAAGATTGTTGAACTGGCTAGGAAGCAAAGTTGGATGGGTATGGACACCATCAGAGAGTTCAACCTGGTATTTAACATCTGTTGAATGGCCTTGTTGTATAGCGTTTATGGATGTGACCTGCAATAAAGGGTCAAGATCCAACATGCCTGCAAGAAGTTCTTCAATGACATTTGGAGTTAGAATTGCCATTGAGAAGGTGAAAGCTAGTTGAAGTTTTGTGCCTGCGAGGAAGTTGTGAGTGTTAGGTAAAATAAAGGTGCTTCTTAATTGTATGATTGTGTTAGGTAAAGAAGGGAATTGAATCCTTGATAATATATACTTGCATAGTATATCTACATGTGTATGAAATGAATGGTTTGTAAATGGGTTAAATTTTATGCAAGGTATATAGTATAAGACTTTCTTGGAGTGTTGTATTTGAAAACAATCTTTATCAAAGTATTATGTGGTTAGTTCTTAAGATTTATAAGAACCTACAAATTTGATATGGAAACAAGCATTTAAGTAATTACTGAAGTTTAATTTGAAAGAATGAAAATTGAAAACAATTTATATATTTGAATCATAAACAAAATTATTTGTAATATTGAAGCTCTTCTATAGAATAAAAATTACAGATAAAATTTGTTGCAGTTTCTTGTCCAAAACATAAAATTGATTGCACAAGTTCTGAAAATTTGTACATGAAGAAGCAAATAGCGATCTAACAGTATGTTTTACAATAATATCGCATATGAAAACAACCAGAAATATGTATCGTAAAAAAAAAAATTGGCAAGTGATTGACCAAAAGATTTTGCAAAAGCTGTGTACTGCAAGCAATGATGCAGAAGAGATAAAGTGACCAGATGGCGCTTGAAACTGAGGCAAACCAAAACCAATCTCCTAAGAGCTATTGTTTCAATCTATGCACAATAAACAAAAAGTAGATCTAAGTATATCATAATTAAGAGCTTTTGTCGATACAAAAGAAATAAATTTAAACCACCAAATAAACAAAAAATTCATTTCACAGTGAAGATGCAACAAGTGACTTACCGCAAGATGCAGCACAATATGTGTGGTGTTGTGAACGATGTAGAAGGATAAAGTGGGTAGAAGTTGCTTAGAAGTGAAGTAAACCTAAAGGCAATCTTCGTTGACCAATTGATGCAATCAATTGACAATAAAAAAATAGATGTAACTATATCAAAATTTACAACTACCTTATTTCAAATTCCCAAATACCAAAAAAAGCTTACAATGCACTATTAATATGCAACAAACATACTTTTCATTAACTATGAAAAGTTAAAACTAAAAGAATATAACATTTTTTTTCTCAAAATAAACAGTAATCTCCTTTAAATCTCATCATTATTTACAACAAATTAGATGAAAAATCATGCAAAACTATTTTCTAACATAAGAAGAAAAACTATCATTAGTCATTTTTTGTGTTAAATTTGTTTGTTATAACTTGGAAAAAGCAGTTGAGATCGGTAAGTTACAAATCCTCTTTTTTAATTGGCAAAAAGGTAAGTAGGTATAAATTTCTCCAAAACCGAGAAAGCATTAAAGATAAACATGTATTTCATTGCTATTTGGTCACTAAATTTTTGTAATATGAATCAGAAAGAAATATAAATTTCTCCAAAACCGAGAAAGCATTAAAGATAAACATGTATTTCATTGCCAATAGGTATAATTTTTGAAATATGAATCAAAAAGAAAAGAAAGAAATAACCTATATAAAATTTCAAAATGCAAATGAGAGATGAAAATGAAGAAACACCAAAATGAAATAAAAAGATTTAAGCGTTAGAGAAGAACCTTATTGAAACTAAAACAAATACGAGTGTGGTGGATCTCAATAAAACCACCATTAAGAACTTTACCAAAATCATGTAAATGCTAGAAGGGAGAAAAAAATCCCATTCCATTTTAGATCAAGCTCATGGAATGCCTCAAAGAATGTGGTCTCATGGAATGCAATGTTTATTGAATATGCACAAAATAGATTTTGCAAGGATGCTCTAAAAATATGTGACTATACATGGCTGAGCTTCTTGCCCATGGTTGCTATCTTGGGGAACACCCTAAAATTTATCGTTAAGATGCCATTTAAACCTGCGGTGGTTGTGTGGATGTGTTTTCCTGGTGCCTGTAAATCACATATGAATATAGGCTTAGGAGTATTACTTGTGACACAGTGGGGTAAGAAAAATCCATTAACTTGTATGTAATAAAAAAATTTGAAAAAGACAACGCACATATAGCGTTTGTTAACACATATAACGTTAGCTAACACGTGTTTGTTAACACATATAATGTTAGTTAACAAATATGCATTTGTTAACACATTTGGCCTTAGTTAACACACTTAGCGTTTGTTCACACATATCGCATTGGTTAACACATAGAGTTTGTTCTCCCCAAAAATGCCCTGCAAACAAACATGACATCTATCAAAACTCCATACATTGAAAGGCAGCAAATACAAGAGTTAGTTATTGTAAACAACTCAGACCTCTCTATGGCCACATTGAAAATCAGATCCGTTTGGTACTTGGCCACAAGGCAACATTTTCAACATTTAATCTGAAAATGAAGCTCATTGTTATCCGATAACTTATCATATGTAGTCAAGTTGTTGTTGTACCAACTTTAACTGATTAGAGGTGCTAAACCCCTGTCAAAACAGACCCAAACACTCTCTTTGATGATATAACTATCAAACATGCATGACAAAAGGGATACAATAGGTGTTTGCTGGTTGATATCAGCCATTAAATACAGGAATGTTATCAGACTTTGACTGAGACTTGCCTTAAACTTTCCTTAAACTTTACAAATGTGTTCCTTAATTAGGGCTTAATCTATCTTTCCATTATGGTTATCTTTAAATGCATCATCAAAGTTTTTAGATTGCAGAATCCACCTTGTTGCATGCTTGCCATCTAATTGCCACTTTTTACATCATGGCAGAGATTCATAATGGAAAAACCTACACCAATGTGCACCTTTATTTGGCTCGTTTTCTCTTGATGGAATTTATTAAGTTCTTTGCTGCTTTTCTTGTTTGCTTGGCAGAATTTTTAAATGGTTTTGACATAAGAAAAGTGCACTTCCATTTGTTCTCTTCTAAGTTTTCATTATTATGCTAGGCACTGATCACTTACATGATTTGCCAAGAATTATATGTGGTTTTCCTATGGAAAACCCCACTAGAAAGTGAGCCATTTTCTGATCAAAATTCTAGGCAAAAATCTTTAAACTTGTTGCCACTTTTCTGAAATGTAGGCTGAGGAAACATGTTGTTTGGCCACCTATAAAGTGTGCCTTCTTTTATGCTTTAATACTCTCTTTCATATGTTAGGCATGGATCACATAAAGGTTTGCCAAGATTTTTGACTATTAGGTGGAGTTCCCAGGTGTCTTAACCGCCTCAAAACTCCCCTCAAACCTCATCTTTCACAAGATTGGCTGCATGTCATGTCAAATAATATATTAATATATTACTAAAAAATTGCCGCACCCATCCTTGCCATCTCATTCCTTTTTTGGTTCCATGTTTAATGTACCTAGCAATAAAGAGGCTCCCACTGAATTAGAGGTTGAATTCATCACAATTGCATTGAATTCCCACATCATCTTGCCTCATCTCATATTTAAATCACAACAATTATATGTCATTGGGGTCCTTTCTATTATGATTAATGCCTTGCACACTGTAGAGGATCTAGATATTAAAGAATAAAATCTAGAAAGAAAAAAGTGGGAAGGATTTGAAATAGGAAAAACAAAAAACCAAGTAAATATTTATCAAAGTGCACCACAAACTTTGATAAATCCTTCCAATCACCTAACATTTGCTACATGTAGCTATAAGATTTGAAGGAAGAAAATTTTAAAATGATAAATTATGTAAAGGATAATTTTTGGGAGTTCTAGCAGATGGCACTGTTATGTTATCAGAGAGGTGAGTTTTTAACTTGGACTTACCAAATAGTTTGTGAGTTTTGAATAGAAACTATATACAGTCCTCATTTAAATTGTGTATGGCCATTACCATTCAATCAAAAAGGTTATGTTGGTAAGTTTTGGTACAAAACAAGAAACATAATGTTAGAATCATGGCTTTAGGAAAAAAGTTTTATAGGAAGATAATTCTATTTGATATATTTCCACACATTTGTTGTTGTCAAATTGAGTTGAATGCAGCCTGAAAATGCTGTTATTAATTTGAAGATTGCAGCATAGTGGTTTTCTTATTGAGAGATATAAATAAACAATATAAAGATTTTTAAGTATAATAGATTATAATATTAAGAATGTTTTTTGATTTATTGTGTATATTGTTTTTATGTTTCGGATTACATTCAGTAATCTGTAATTAGGAAGAAGATAATGAATGAAAAGATTGCAGACAAGTCTTAAAAAGAAGTGAAGAGTGATAGATTATAATATTAAGAATGTTTCTGAATTTACTATGTATATTGTTTTTCGATGTTTTGGATTACATTCAGCGATCTATCATCGGTAAGGGGATAATGAATGAACAGATTGCAGACAAATCTTAAAAAGAAGTGAAGAATAATAGATTATAATATTAAGAATGTTTCTGGATTTACTGTGTGTATATATATATATATATTTAATGTTTTGGATCATGTTCAGAGATCCATCATCAAAAAGAAAATAATGAATAAATAGATAGCAAACAAATCTCAAAAAGAAGTGAAAATAAGAGAGGAAGATCATAAAATGAGGAACACTGGATTAGCACAATTCTCCTTTCTTGTTACTATTATAGGAATATATTTCTATGGAGCTTGGAGGACTGGTTAGATATAAAATGAAATACAAAATTCGATCTAGTTAATATAAGCATATGGTCTCATGGGTTGTGCTCCCTCTCTTCAAGATTCGATTTTGACCATTAACAAGCTCAATAACAGCAGGAACTTCCTTGTTTTGGTACTGTCTATCCCTTTATATCTATTACATGTAATTTATAGTCCTCATATACAGTCCTCATATAAATTGTGTATGGCCATTACCATTCAATCAAAAAGGTTATGTTGGTAAGTTTTGGTACAAAATAAGAAACATAATGTTAGAATCATGGCTTTAGGAAAAAAGTTTTATAGGAAGATAATTCTATTTGATATATTGCCACACATTTGTTGTTGTCAAATTGAGTTGAATGCAGCCTGAAAATGCTGTTATTAATTTGAAGATTGCAGCATAGTGGTTTTCTTATTGAGAGATATAAATTAACAATATAAAGATTTTTAAGTATAATAGATTATAATATTAAGAATGTTTTTTGATTTATTGTGTATATTGTTTTTATGTTTCGGATTACATTCAGTAATCTATAGTTAGGAAGAAGATAATGAATGAAAAGATTGCAGACAAGTCTTAAAAAGAAGTGAAGAGTGATAGATTATAATATTAAGAATGTTTCTGAATTTACTATGTATATTGTTTTTCGATGTTTTGGATTACATTCAGCGATCTATCATTAGTAAGGGGATAATAAATGAATAGATTGCAGGAAAATCTTAAAAAGAAGCGAAGAATAATAGATTATAATATTAAGAATGTTTTTGGATTTACTGTGGGTATATATATATATATTTTTAATCTTTCAGATCATGTTCAGAGATCCATCATCAAAAAGAAAATAATGAATAAATAGATAGCAAACAAATCTCAAAAAGAAGTGAAAATAAGGGAGGAAGATCAAAAAATGAGGAACACTGGATTAGCACAGTTCTCCTTTCTTGTTACTGTTACAGGAATATATTTCTATGGAGCTTGGAGGACTGGTTAGATATAAAATGAAATACAAAATTTGATCTAGTTAATATAAGCATATGGTCTCATGGGTTGTGCTCCCTCTCTTCAAGATTCGATTTTGACCATTAACAAGCTCAATAACAACAGGAACTTCCTTGTTCTGGTACTGTCTATCCCTTTATATCTATTACATGTAATTTACAGTCCTCATTTACAGTCCTCATTTAAATTAAAATTCCCTCTAAATTATTACATCCTCCCATTAAAATTTACTCTAAATTTTTATCTAAAAGGTGTCTTCAAGTTAAAAATAAACAACCACCAAAAAAATCATGAGATCACCTAAAAATGAATAAACATTATGATTTCAATATAGCTCAAGCAAAATCAATGCTTATCTAAGTATTTAAATATACCCTGCACATGAATTGCTGAAGTGTTAGCTTTACAAAAAAGAGGTAAAGAATGGAATACTGCTGGTTTCTGGTCTATTTTCTAATACTCTTAATTACGTTAAATGATTTTTGTAGTGGTAAAACCGAGGTAGTACTACTTCTCAATCAACTCTTCAAAAAAGACCAAGTCAGTGCTCAAAATTGCTGGCGAGTCCTATGATTAAGCAAACATGGGCTAATAGGGGCAAATTGAACAGGATTAACTAATAGCCAATTTGAGTTCACCCTAAATCAATTTCAACAAATATTTTCTTAGGCCTAATTTGTGATCAAACTCAAATTACCCAGTTGCTAAATTATAAGTTTTGCACGTCTAAATTATAAGTTTGGGAGAAGAGAGTTCCCAAACCGAAAACAAGAAACAACATTCTAATAAAATTTTTTGTGTCATATTTATTCAATTTCAGAGGAATGTATTATTTGAACTATTGCTCCGCAACGAATTAATAAAGCATGAAAGGACATGAATTTGTGTGGAAATTTAAGGTACTAGGTAGTATTACTCCTAATGTGTGTTAGAATGAGTCCTTAGGATTTCTATTTTTGGCAATACATTTAAGAGGAGTAAATTATAGAGGAGAATGGAGGAGTTTGGTATTTCAGAATATTATAGAGTTGTTCATTAGATAAAAATTAGAATTTAAGTGAAATTTTAGGAATGACATAGGTGTTAAATTAGTTTATATACTTTATATATATAATCTAATAATATACGTCGAGATTTATCATTTTCGAGATGTATTTTTTAAAATTGAAAAAGTAAAAAAACAAAAAAAAAAATGCCTTGAAAATGATAAATCTCGATGTATATTATATAGATTATATATATAAGATATATATATAAGGTATATGAGCTAGTTTCAGTGGCAGCGTTGCATGTCAATATTAATTGAGATTATATAATGAATTATGATTATATTATTTATTTATGTTATATTATTATTTATTAATATTATATTATATTATAATATAAAATTTAATATATTAAAATTATTTTAACATCTGGTGGTATATTTCTGAGCTCTTTTTTGCTAGTATATTAAAACTAGAAATAAGAACTGAATACATTATATTGAAGATTAAAAAGGTAAATACATGATTAATTTAACAATATTTTTCAAATTAATTTATATCTAAGGCTTTCAACCTTTCTTGTTCTGCTTTCTTGTTTGCTAGTTGTTTTCCTTTCTTCATTTTTTCATATCTATCATATGTGAAAGGCGACATAATTCATAGTCCTTTGAAAGAATTTGTAATGCCCCGCCACACAACCCTAGAGGAAGTTTCAATTCATGATAAAAGCGTATTAATTTTAAAAAAATAAAAATATAATTAACATACACATTCACTTACTGATTAACAACAACCTCTAAGGCTACAAGGTTGGGATTACTTAAATCCACACACACATCTTACATATAACCATAACATTTATTAACTTTATGAAATAAACATCATACAACATAAGGATACCACATAACATAATAAGATAAACATCCAAGATACAATTCCATAATCATTTACTAAATCCAATAGTTACATCACTCATTTCCAAAATGAGGCAATAGTACATAAATGTTAAAATTACAGAATCTCACCTCGTAAACATAAGAGGGGTAAAATAACTTATACAAATTGAAATATTACAATGTAAGAATAACACAAGAACCGCGAGCTGTCCATCTGGATGTCTCGCCACCAAGTATTGAAGATAAAGGGGGACCCAATAGTGTATGGTGCACGTTCCACCCAACCAAGTGGTACCCGAAGGCGCACCCCCCATGCTAGGAGATAGTAACAACGTAACATGGACAAAGAATCTACTACCTCTAACCAAAGGTAGGCTCATACTGACACATACTGACTCAACCAAACACATGCACAATACAAGTACAAATTTTACATCACTGACATAGGTCACATTGCTTCCAGACATAAAATAGATCAAGTATGTTCAGAGAACCATACACATAAAATAATTAACAACTGTTGTCCTATACAGAGTATCATCGCATAGTTAGTCATGAGATCTCCTCTGGGCATTCTTCATAGGCTCCGATAATCCTGGTGACCTCAACTAAAGCCCGACCCTCATGCTCACTCATGCACCATCAAATACCTCTCATAAGGACAAGATAGATGGCCACGCCATTTTAGGCCTTCCCACTCATCCCAAGTCTAAACGAGCCCTTGTGTCTATGAGTGAGGTTAAATTATCTTGATTAGTGTGAAATGCATCATAATCATCTAAGTACATTAATTTAGGTATCACTTAATTAAACTACTTCCAAAGGTTACCCAATTTACCTCTTTGGGCTCTAATGCCTAATAGAAGCCACTCTTCTAATTGACAACACACCATAAAAACCATACTCCAAGGGAAACACAAGTGCATACAACCTAGGCATCATAACCACTCCAACACAAGGAGGAAACAAATAATAGAATTCACTCCAAACATCTTGGAGGCAACAAGCAAATAGTCCACTCCTTTCATAAGAGGTACAAAACATCCCCGTTCGTGGAAACCGGGTAAATTACTAAAAAGACACCATGCACTACCCAAGGGAAAAACAATTGGTTGACATAAAGAATTGACAACCCTCATCCTCAAAGATTCTCTGGAAAACTTACAATTTTGAACTAAAACTCAATCCCATATCCCACAATGCAACTTGTCGACATAGCTACAAAAAGCATTCAAGTCATTATTCAAATCTAATATTTGGATTTCTTAAATCCATACTCATTCAATAGGTAACGTTGACAAAGCCAAAGGCACGATAACTGGATTATCTGAAATAATCATATAACCCTATTTCCTCTTTTATTATTGGAAATCTAAAATAATTAAACTCACTTCATTTTACGAAATACGAAGAAAATAAAACATTTAAGGCAATCATGAGGAAATTACTATTTTTGGATATACTAAATCCATATCTATTCCATATTCCAATCACAATAATTTAATTGCTCTAATAGAAATAAATAAATTAATATAACTAATTGCCTCTTCAAAATAATCAATTCCCAAATTTACTTTTAAATACAACATAAATCCATGCATGTAACCCTTTCCATTTTCTAACCAAATCCTATTTCTCTTCCAATTTTCTATTTAAAACATGCAATTTATAAAATATTTTTTTCTTTATCATTTTACCATGCATTCAAATCTTATCTTTTAAAATCACCATGCAAAAAAATTTCTTCCAGTTTCACAACTAACACATCTAATTTCTACAATTTATTTAAATTTCCCTTTTTCGATTCATTTCCTTCCATTTCTTAATCAATATTTAATAAAAAAAATATGTATTTATTGAAATATACTATTTAACCTCTTTTAAAATAGCTCCTTATATTTATCAACTCAACAAATCCAAACATATACATAAACAATAATTTGTAATATATGCTTATTTATATACACAATACATATATATACAAAAAATATATATATTTTATATACAATAAAAATATTGTATACATATTATAAACAATGTATATATATATTTATATGAAACGAATATTAAGAAAAGAAAAAAAAAAAACCGAAAGCAAACTAGGGCACAGACTGGTTTATACCCTACGGATCTTTGCAATGTATGGTAGCCCATAGACGAAGGAAACCCAAATATATTTGGGGAAGGGCGGCTAAATAAACCCAACCGACCCTCTCCCCAAATGCGTTGGGTGGCCAACTGTGGTGAGGGGTGGTGCTGCCATTGGCAGTGCCCTCCACACGTTGGGTGGCCAACTGTGGTGAGGGGTGGTGCTGCCCTTGGTAGTGCTCCCTCCACACTGTGTGGAGGGCACTGCCAATGGCAGCGGTGCCTCCCACCCAAAATCATAACAACAACAAAATAAATAAACACAAACGAACTCATACCCAACCTGCAAATAAATTCGCTAAGTTTTATTTCTTGCGAATTTCACAAACAATCCTTCTGCCGTACGGACAGTAACAACAGATTTAAATCAATATTTTATCAACATAAAATAAGTATATATGTATTATATATATATATATAATATATATACATATATATATATATATATATATATATTATATATATATATATATATATATATATATATATATATATATATATATATATATATATAATAACGAATTTCAACATAATAGATAAATTGGGGAAATTTTGTAAAAACATTCACCCACAGGTGAAATTGTAAAAATTTCCAGAGAACAATCCAAAATTTATAGAGAATTTAAAATTAAATATCTCAACTAATTTTTCTCAAATAAACTAAATTCTACTGAGGTTTCTTAATTTCTCTGAAGAAATTTCACGAGAATAACAAAAGCTTCAAAACTTAATTAATTAATTTCTTTCCTCAAACATAAATCTCTATTCCTAAATAGTTTAAACAAACAAATCTTTAATCACTATCATTTTTTTAATAAACAAATCAAGAACAATAAATCATAGAATAAAACTAGTAATGAAGCTAAGGAAAAGAATATTTTCTTGAAGAAGAACCTCCTACAAAGATCTCACAATTTCTCTTCAACTGTGCAGTGAATCCAAGCAAGCAAACAATCCAAAAGCACAACCAACATCAACAAAATTTTTCCAAATCAATTCTACAACCAAATTTCTTCAAACCCTCATCTGTGCAATTTTTCCAAAAATATCCTCACACCCGAAGAAGCTTTTTCCTCTCCCAAAATTCCCTCTGTGAATCCATTTTCAATAATCTCTTCCCATTAATTAAACATGCACTTGAGTCATAAATCAAAAATATCTTAAACAACCAAATCTAATTTTGCATGCAATATTGAAAATTAAAATATCCACTTAATTCCAATTTTCGAAAACTACCTTTAAATTTAAAATGCAATTTCAAATATCTTTCAATTTTAACTTTTATTTAATTTAATCCAAATAAAACTTAATTAATTAATTTTAATTATTTAATAACTAAATTCAACCCTTTTGAGATTAAATTTAATTAATTAAATAAATTAAATTAAATTAAATTAAATTTTATTAATAACTTTAAATATAACTTCCAAGCATAATTTTAACTTAATATTAAATAATCAACACTTCTAACCAATGCAATCATTCTAAAAATTGATTAAATAATCATACACTTTTTAGAATCAAATAACATTAAAATAAGGTAAACTATGACTCAACAAACAAAATTGACGACACACTAAGGCTAGGGCATAGACTTGACACATGCTACCTAGCTAATATCTCCCATTCAACTTAACTGTTGGATCGACACACTCAAACCTATGGAACCAGGTGGAGTCGATGCCATGTAGCTGCAAACCTGAGAACCATGTAAATAACATCATATAACATATCCAACATATAATACACACCGTGAAGAAGAAATCACGGACTCACAGGGCGCTTGCAAGCGAGTGATGCGATCTCGTCCCCTTCACCAATACACTCATCATAACTAACACTTCCATCATAATCCAATAATCTCATATGCAATCACATGTTATTTCTACTAACATCATTACTCCAATTAAAGCATGTAAAATAAAACATCAGATAAACCACATCACATCAAATAGTTCGTTGCTCTATAAATAGCGATCAAATAACACACACACAAGATATAGTATATGACTATCCAGAAACATAAATCAAAGAAAAAAAAGGACACACTGTTCAGTCCATAAAGCAAAACAAAGGGGTGTTACAGACTTTACATGTGAAATTGCTACAAATGTCAATCCAGGTATTTCAGTGAGTCCTATATCAATTGTAGCTTTTTGAAGTGTCAATCCTTGAGACTTGTGTATTGTCAGAGCCCAAGCCAATCGTAATGGTATCTATTTTGTGCTTCCCCTTTGAATTGGTGAAATTGGTACTATATGCAAATGGCGATCATCAAACGGTATTCCAGAGTAGCTGTCAAACTCAAGAAAGTACATATGATGGTGGTTGCAATGGTGTAGTGCCAAGTGAATATACAATATTTCGTATATATCCAAGTGCTCCATTTACAAGTCTTTCTTCTATCTATAAGTTCGATGTTAACATTACTCTTGCATTATTACTGAGTAACAATTCCATATCTAGTTCATTATTCCCCCCTCCTTCAATGACACTTAGACTTCCAAATTTTATGGAAACGCTTCATGCAAAAAGATTTGACAATGTATATAATTTTCTTCTGTTATGGTTGTGAACATTTTCATTTGTTGAGAACAAATGAACATTGCTTTCAAGTTCTTCATTCTCTAAAGCATTGATTCTTGCATTTTTTCTTGACATAAGCAACATCCAATCATCGATTGTGGGATTTGCATCCTTAATGTTTGTTAGAATTTGATGAAATCTTTGTTCTTTGTTCTATCCATCTTGTCAAAAAAATGACTTAACGTAACGACCATTTTTAATTCTTCCCATAGTAGCTTTGATCGCCTTTTGCTTTCATATGGAGCCATGTCATTTACTGGAGGTAATTGTGCCAAGTCTCCAACTAAAATCATAGATATGCCTGAATATAAAATATTTAATTAAATTGATAAGTATGAATTTGTATAGAAGGAACTATAATAGAATTGAATAAAAAATATTGTAATGTAAAGTTATCAAAGTTAGCAATTTCAATCCATAATTGAACTTCAAAACTTTGGTTACTATTTTCTAGGAATTCTTTTCGAAGCCTGGAATCTATGTTTTCAAGCAACCTCTCTTCAAGAAAACTCATTTCATCTACCAATATGTATCTGACATGTGAAATTTCTTCTGGGAAAGTTGTAAGTCTTGTCCCTTCTAGTTCATTGAAATATCTTATTGGAATTCTTAGCTTTGAATGAATGGTTGAAGCACCAATATTGAATGTTGCAACTCCAATGGGTGCGAGTAGAAGTAGAGGTGATCATTTGGGAGAAGAAATTTTTTCTAGTACTTGAGTAATGGCACCAATCATATAAGACTTACCTATTCTTGTAGTGCCTTGAATTATCACGTAGAGGGGAATTTTATTTTCATTTGATTGGTAATGTGATGTGATAATGTTGATTGCTTTATGTTGTTGCTCACTAAGGTTTGTGTAGTCAACACATTATGGAATATCATCGTGAATGAGGCAACCATGAAATTTCATATTGTTGATGAAATTTATTGCCTTGTTTGTATATTCTTGACCTTTGAATCCATGACACCAATCTGTCTGTCTATATATATCTATCAAAGTTGAGGGTTGACCATGATGATGTGGCAGGAATGATGACATGGCAAGAATGATGACGTGGCAAAAATGATGACATGACTATTTAAAATAGAATTTAAAAATTGAATTCCCTTATATTTAAATTATTAAACCTTTTAAGTTTTAAAAGCCCATACTACGAGATTTTTAAGGGGATTTATAAAGATTTATAAAGATTCTTAAAGATTTTTAAGGATCTTAAAAGATTTTAAGGGTTTTAAATGAGATTTTTAAGGGCTTAAAATATCAAAAGAGATTTTCATAAAAAGATATTTTAAGACAAATAAGGGTTTTAAAGATTGTAAACATTATTTTTGTAAAGGCTCCAAAATACAAGAGCTATGATTTTACGGGAAGTTTCTAAGGGAATTATTTGTAAAGATTTATTTTGTAAGGCTCAAAAATATAAGAGCTATTATTTAGGAACAAGATTTTTGCAAAAGGATATTTTAAGCCCGAAATTATAAGGGCCATGAATTAAGGGGAGAAGGTTGTTTATGAGAATTTATCTCTGTACATAGAGATATTAAAAGATATTTAAAGGGGGGTTTTATATGGCTCATGAATATAAGCCATAATTTAAAAACTTTTTATCTCAAAATTGGAGATATGGGAAATATGGGAAAAATATTATTGTTAACCCTTAATTCGTATGTAAAGGTGTATATAAAGGGGATATTTGGCTTTGTAAAAGAAAAAAAAGGAAAATGAGGAGGGAAATTGAGGAAATTAGAGGAAGTGAGCTCTCTGTGTAGGTGAATTAGAAGATTAATGCTTGTACGTGAAGGAGAGAATTTGTTTTCATCTTCCCCATTGATCGAGGAGACTTTGTAAAGATTTCTTGGAGAAAAATTGAAGGATCAGTCACTGCATTAGAGAGGGACCCAGAGACGTAGCCAATTGGAAAACTCCGTTATCAATTTTCTGTCTTGTCTTCTCTTCTTAGCTTCTCAAATTTATATTATCTTCCTTTAAGAATTTTAATGTCTTTTCAAGCATTTGAAATTAAGCAATTTAATTACATTTTAAGACCTTCAATTAAATCATTGTAATAAGTTATTGTTCACATGCAACAGTCCTAGATCCTAACATAAAATCAAGTGGTATCAGAGCTTTGTTGTGACTCGTGTTTGTAGAGGTGAATGACAACAAGAGCGAAGAGCCAACAAGGTGAAGGCACACTTGAAGAATCTAATCCTGAGATCAAGAAATGAAGGCCATCGAAAATGTCAGAGATGGTAATTGAACATGAAATCCCAGAGCTTGATGAAATAAGTTTTTGAAAAGATTTCCTTGAAATGAGGGCAATGGTAGAAGTAAATTTTTAGGAGAGGCAAGAACAAAAGCAACTTGAGAAAGAAGGCTCATCAAAGCAGGAAGATCGGAAGGACAAAGGAAAAAGACTAGGAAGTGATCGTGAGCCTCCAAAAATGCCTCTAACTCCATCTTCTCCTTCTTCTTCTCCCCCTTCTTCTCCTTCTTCTTCTAATTCTGTTAATCCTTTCAAGAGCACATCTAAACTTGTTATTAAACTGGATGTAAAATTTGAATGACCTAAGTGTTGTGGGGAGTTAAATGTCAAAAACTTAGATGATTGGGTCCAGCAGGTAGAAGTGTACTATAGGATTCAAGGCCTAGTAGAAGATGCTTCTAGGATCCAGTTAGCTACTCTCTGGTTGGGAGGTACAACTCTCACCTAGTGGGAGAGTAGAACTCAGGAATAAATTTCTCACCGTGGTAAGGTTACTATGACTTGGATGGAGTTTGTTGCTGCCCTTAAAAAGCAATTTTACCCTTTAGGTTACATGCAATAATTAACAATGAATTGGAAAACCTTTAGGCAAGGTAAGGGTCAGTCTGTCCAAGATTACACCCATGAGTTTAGGCAACGAGCTATTGCTTTGAATGTTCCATTGTATACCCAGGATACACTACTTAAGTACATAGGTGGTTTGCATTCTTACCTAAGACATACTATTCTAATGTTGAATCTTAGTAATCTAGATGAAGTATGTGTCCAAGCCACTCACCTAGAGTCAAAGGGTAAGAATCCTTTTGATGATTTTTTTGAAAAGAAGCCATCTAAATCTGAAGATAAAGGAAAGGGGAAGAAGAAAACTACCATTAAGAAGAAGGATGATAAGTTGTCATGCTCTCATTATGATGGGAAAGGTCATGATGAAGATCACTGCTGGCAATTGCATCCATAATTGAATCCAAAATGGGCTTGTAAACAGAAATGTAAAAAGGAGACCGCAAATGTTGTTATGGATCTTGGTTCAGAGTTTGAAGATGAAACTAAGATAACAAAAATGGGATTAAAAGGTAAGGCTTCTATTGCCATTTTTTCTGTTGCTAATGGTGCTTCTACTTCTCAAGTTAATTATGTCCCTAAAATAAGAAAATAAATGAGCTATTTCATATAAGGGTTGTTGCTAAGCACACTAAAATTGATACACTCATAGATAGTGGATCTCAAATTAACTTAATCTCAAAATATGTTGTAAGGAATTTGGGATTGAAAACTACACTACATCAGAAACCTTATCCACTAGGTTGGGTTTGTGAAAATAATGAAATGCAAGTAACAAGGCAAGGTGTTTTAAGGTTCACAATCACAAGTAAGTATGTTGATGAGGTGCAGTTTGATGTGGTTCCACTAGATGTCTGTGGGATAGTGCTAGGTAGCCCATATTTGTATGATCGAAAGACTATTTTCTATAGGGAATTTAATAATTATCACTTGTTTAAAGATGGTATCAAGTATATTGTACATTCTCACAGAATCAAGAGTGATAGATCTTTTGCAAACACATGGCAGTTAAAAAGGGTGATTAATGCAAGTAAAGATTTGTCTCTTATGTTTGTTAATTTATGTGGTTTTGGACACGAACTTGAGGTAATCAAGGCTAATCAGATGTTGCAGGATATACAAATAGTACAACATGAGGAAACAATAAATGAAAGCATTGATGATCCAAGTTCACAACTTTTGGTTGGGAATTTGGAGGTTCCCTTGGGTAAAAATGTTCCTGATGTGAAAGATAGACATGTTGTTGATTCATTCTCTTTTGTATCTACATTGTTATTCAACTTGATATTAGTCAGTGTTTATCGATTAATGGTTGTAACAATTGATGTAGATGCTTATGGAAGTGATAAAATGATGTATATGTTCAACAATGTTATTGCAGTCCTGATTGTGGTGATGAGCCAAGTGTACAGATGGACAGCTGATATAGGACAAGTAGGGAGGCCATGCCCTCACTTAAATTCTGAATAAATGTAACTTTTGGAGGTCCAAAAGCTCTCTAATGGGGAGGATTGATCCAGGTGGATACTTGTCATAAAAAAATGAAGTGTTCCTAATGTTCCAAATTTCATCACTATGTCGAAGATATCATCAAGAGATTTCTAACACATTTTGAACGGACCAAATTCGAGTCCGTACGTGAAAGTTATGGTCGGTCAAAGTTGAGGGTTGACCATGATGATATGGTAGGAATGATGACGTGGAAAGAATGATGAAATGACAAAAATGATGACATAACTATTTAAAATAAAATTTAAAATCTGAATTCCCTTATATTTAAATTATAAAACCTTTTAAGTTTTAAAAGCCCATACTATGAGATTTTTAAGGGGATTCTTAAAGATTTTTAAAGATTCTTAAAGATTTTTAAAGGTTCTTAAAATTTTTTAAGGATCTTAAAAGATTTGAAGGGATTTAAATGAGATTTTTAAGGGCTTAAAGCATCAAAAAATATTTTCATAAAAAGATATTTTAAAACAAATAAGGGTTTTAAAGATTGTAAATATTATTTTTGTAAAGGCTCCAAAATACAAGAGCTATGATTTTACGAGAAGTTTCTAAGGGAATTATTTGTAAAGATTTATTTTGTAAGGCTCAAAAATATAAGAGCTATTATTTAGGAACAAGATTTTTGCAAAAGGATATTGTAAGCTCAGAATTATAAGGTCCATGAATTAAGGGGAGAAGGTTATTTCTGAGGATTTATCTCTGTACATAGAGATATTAAAAGATATTTAAAGGGGGGTTTTATATGGCTCATGAATATAAGCCATAATTTAAAGACTTTTTATCTCAAAATTGGAGATATGGGCAATACAGGAAAAATATTATTGTTAACCCTTAATTGGCATGTAAAGGTGTATATAAAGGGGATATTTGGCTTTGTAAAAGAAAAAAAAGGAAAATGAGGAGGGAAATCGAGGAAATTAGAGGAAGTGAGCTCTTTGTGCAGGTGAATTAGAAAATTAATGCTTGTACGTGAAGGAGAGAATTTGTTTTCATCTTCCCCATTGATTGAGGAGACTTTGTAAATATTTCTTGGAGAAAAATTGAAGGATCGGTCACCACGTTGGAGAGGGACCTGAAGATGTAGCCAATTGGAAAACTCCATTATCAATTTTTTGTCTTGTCTTCTCTTCGTAGCTTCTCAAATTTCTATTATCTTCCTTTAAGAATTTTAATGTATTTTCAAGCATTTGAAATTAAGCAATTTGTTGAGAAAATGTGTCTCAAATTCCAGCTTGAAGCCCTTGTTTTATTGACTTGGCGAAATTCAGGTGATTTTTTAGTTTACTGTCATACCGCGCTTGGCCTCATCTCAGTCTTAATTGCTTTACCGCGATAGTCAGTTCTTACCCTAGCGGTACCACGATGGAAGGGTAGCGGTTACCTCTTTACCACTCACAGTCTTGTCCCTAACCGCGGTGACTACAGTTGCCTTCATTCGGCTTGTTTGGTTGGTCACCACCATACCATGGGAGGTTAAGTCCTTGCATGGTGGTGGTGGTGAGACCGCCTGCGGTCACCTTGGCTGCTACTACCTTACTGTGGGTGGTGGGTCCAATCACCATGGTAATCATGGTGAGACAGCCAGCGGTCTGGCTGACGGTCACCGCTCTACCGCGAGGTGGTCTGTCAACCCCCACGGTAGCACGGTTTGACTGCCAGCAGTCACTATGGCCGGTTACCTTGTTGCCGTAGCTAGTGTCAACCTAGACAACGGTAGTGCAAGAAAATTTATGGATGAGCTCGATGAAGACTTTGGGTGAGCTCGGTCGAGCTAACTAAATTACCACAGGCCAACTCGGCTAGTGCTCAGGTAGTGCAGGCAGGTCTTGGACGGGCTCGGTTGGCCAAACCGCCATACCACAGATGGGTCGGTTTGACTCTGTGGTAGCACGGGGAAGCTTGAGGGAGCTCAGTCAGGCTCACCGCATTACCATGGGTGGGTCGTCTCAACTCAACGGTGGAGTGGTATGAACATAGGGAGCTTAGACGAGCTCGAGAGTGTGTTTGACTGAGTTGGACTCGGTGGCAAGAGCGATAGGCAAATGCAAGACAGACACGTGGCAGTTTGACTGCTTCTAGTTGGCCAAAGGATTTTGTGGCAACAACAGTAATTGCAGGCCGACTTTGGTTGGCGAATAGGACCCGATTTGGGTGATGGCATTAATGTCTGGGTGGCTCGAGGTAGGAAGATTGACATAGGTTGATCGTTTGCATGATCGGATCAGAGATTCATGTACCTTGTGATCGGCGGTTGATTGAGGAGAATTGAATGCAACGTATGACTTATGTGAGTCGAGTACAATATTGCATGAGTGAGATAATTCAAACTGTATGTTTTGAGAAAAACATTGTAACAGTGAGATAGTTCTGGAAGTGCTGCTGTGAGCTGATTAGAGAAGACTGTATATTGTATGTAATTGTTTTATTACTAGAATACAATTGTCTTGACTTTATGTGTTGGGTATTTTACCTGTAAATATTTTGCCACGTATATCTTGTGTCAACTGTGAATGCTTAATTATGTTATCTATTTTACTAGTTGTATTCATCTCAAGTAGTTTTAGAAAGCTATTTGAACCTGTTTATGCTCTTCTCCTCTGTTGTATTAGTATTAAGGGAATGTATTCCGCACTATTGGGTCATTAGATCCTGCCTCTTTTTCCCTTCACAATTTAATTACATTTTAAGACCTTCAATTAAATCATTGTAATAAGTTATTATTCACATGCAACAGTCCTAGATCCTAACATCATATCACCTTCAGAATCAGAGTCACTAAGGATATCATTATCTTTAGGAGGTGTTATTCGTTGTAAATGCCATGGATGATAATTGAATTTTTCCCCCATTTCCACTATTGATTCATTGTCATGGCCAATATCCCTTTGAATTTCTCGAAATGGTTTATAAAATATCAACTTAGAAAAGAAAAAATCTATCCATTTTTCAGAGCCACATGCTGGAATCGAATAAAATCTAGGAAACACTCTTAACACAACAACGGTTTCTCTTACATTCCATTTATTTTCTCCTTTTCTTTTTTGATTATATATCCATGACTTTTTTGTGTCGATAATTGGTATAGCTTCCATACTGAAAGGCCTATTCTTGTATGCACTAATAAATGATATGGTTTGTTCTTCATTGATATTTTCATTATTTAAAATCACACATTTGAAGACCTCATTTGACACATTTAAGTTGACAAACCTTCTACTACTCTCTACTAGCGGAAGTTCCAAGAGCATGTGGCTTGTTTCTTGTGCTCCAATATCCCTTTCAATTATTGTTTTGGTGAGAAGCCTCTTATAAGCTCTTGCAACTAGTTCATCAGGGTTCTCAATGTTTGCTAGACACATCAACATCCGGTGGTATGTTTCTGAGCTCTTTTCTACTTTGGATGAATACTTTGTGATATATTTAACTACAACATGTTTGGAGAGAACAAGTTGCCAATCAATATTTGCTCTCCATAACTAGAGTATGTATCAATTGTGAGAATTCAACCTATCATCATTTCTTAATGGTGTGAATATTTTCTCACCATTATGTATATCATCGTATAATTTTAAACCATCTAAGTTTATTGGCCATGGAGCGTTATACCTTTATTTCAAATAAAAAATAATATATTTTAATTTTAGTACTTGACTACAATAGTAAATTATGTACAATAATTGAAATAAAAATATATAATAATATATTTAACTGCAGACAAGTTTTCCTACCCTTTTCCTTAGACACGCACCCTCTCTACACAACGTGTGTCTCTCAACAATGTTAAGTATCTCTTCATAGTCCATTAATAAATCTATGTCTACGAGTTGTCTACTATTTCTTAGGCATGGATGTTGAAACAAATTGTGGAATGTCTGTAATTTATAACATAGTGTGTAATTTGATCATTATTTTTTAATAAATTAGATATACATCTGATGAAGCATATAATTTTAACTTATTCTAATCATACCTATATGTTTTGTTGATGCATATCTTGTCTAGAATTCCGTGTGTGAATGATATAGTGTAAATAACCTTCAACATTTATTTGTTTCAAGATCTCCATTTCCCCAATCAATTTTTAAGGGCTTAAAGCATCAAAAAATATTTTCATAAAAAGATATTTTAAAACAAATAAGGGTTTTAAAGATTGTAAATATTATTTTTGTAAAGGCTCCAAAATACAAGAGCTATGATTTTACGAGAAGTTTCTAAGGGAATTATTTGTAAAGATTTATTTTGTAAGGCTCAAAAATATAAGAGCTATTATTTAGGAACAAGATTTTTGCAAAAGGATATTGTAAGCTCAGAATTATAAGGTCCATGAATTAAGGGGAGAAGGTTATTTCTGAGGATTTATCTCTGTACATAGAGATATTAAAAGATATTTAAAGGGGGGTTTTATATGGCTCATGAATATAAGCCATAATTTAAAGACTTTTTATCTCAAAATTGGAGATATGGGCAATACAGGAAAAATATTATTGTTAACCCTTAATTGGCATGTAAAGGTGTATATAAAGGGGATATTTGGCTTTGTAAAAGAAAAAAAAGGAAAATGAGGAGGGAAATCGAGGAAATTAGAGGAAGTGAGCTCTTTGTGCAGGTGAATTAGAAAATTAATGCTTGTACGTGAAGGAGAGAATTTGTTTTCATCTTCCCCATTGATTGAGGAGACTTTGTAAATATTTCTTGGAGAAAAATTGAAGGATCGGTCACCACGTTGGAGAGGGACCTGAAGATGTAGCCAATTGGAAAACTCCATTATCAATTTTTTGTCTTGTCTTCTCTTCGTAGCTTCTCAAATTTCTATTATCTTCCTTTAAGAATTTTAATGTATTTTCAAGCATTTGAAATTAAGCAATTTGTTGAGAAAATGTGTCTCAAATTCCAGCTTGAAGCCCTTGTTTTATTGACTTGGCGAAATTCAGGTGATTTTTTAGTTTACTGTCATACCGCGCTTGGCCTCATCTCAGTCTTAATTGCTTTACCGCGATAGTCAGTTCTTACCCTAGCGGTACCACGATGGAAGGGTAGCGGTTACCTCTTTACCACTCACAGTCTTGTCCCTAACCGCGGTGACTACAGTTGCCTTCATTCGGCTTGTTTGGTTGGTCACCACCATACCATGGGAGGTTAAGTCCTTGCATGGTGGTGGTGGTGAGACCGCCTGCGGTCACCTTGGCTGCTACTACCTTACTGTGGGTGGTGGGTCCAATCACCATGGTAATCATGGTGAGACAGCCAGCGGTCTGGCTGACGGTCACCGCTCTACCGCGAGGTGGTCTGTCAACCCCCACGGTAGCACGGTTTGACTGCCAGCAGTCACTATGGCCGGTTACCTTGTTGCCGTAGCTAGTGTCAACCTAGACAACGGTAGTGCAAGAAAATTTATGGATGAGCTCGATGAAGACTTTGGGTGAGCTCGGTCGAGCTAACTAAATTACCACAGGCCAACTCGGCTAGTGCTCAGGTAGTGCAGGCAGGTCTTGGACGGGCTCGGTTGGCCAAACCGCCATACCACAGATGGGTCGGTTTGACTCTGTGGTAGCACGGGGAAGCTTGAGGGAGCTCAGTCAGGCTCACCGCATTACCATGGGTGGGTCGTCTCAACTCAACGGTGGAGTGGTATGAACATAGGGAGCTTAGACGAGCTCGAGAGTGTGTTTGACTGAGTTGGACTCGGTGGCAAGAGCGATAGGCAAATGCAAGACAGACACGTGGCAGTTTGACTGCTTCTAGTTGGCCAAAGGATTTTGTGGCAACAACAGTAATTGCAGGCCGACTTTGGTTGGCGAATAGGACCCGATTTGGGTGATGGCATTAATGTCTGGGTGGCTCGAGGTAGGAAGATTGACATAGGTTGATCGTTTGCATGATCGGATCAGAGATTCATGTACCTTGTGATCGGCGGTTGATTGAGGAGAATTGAATGCAACGTATGACTTATGTGAGTCGAGTACAATATTGCATGAGTGAGATAATTCAAACTGTATGTTTTGAGAAAAACATTGTAACAGTGAGATAGTTCTGGAAGTGCTGCTGTGAGCTGATTAGAGAAGACTGTATATTGTATGTAATTGTTTTATTACTAGAATACAATTGTCTTGACTTTATGTGTTGGGTATTTTACCTGTAAATATTTTGCCACGTATATCTTGTGTCAACTGTGAATGCTTAATTATGTTATCTATTTTACTAGTTGTATTCATCTCAAGTAGTTTTAGAAAGCTATTTGAACCTGTTTATGCTCTTCTCCTCTGTTGTATTAGTATTAAGGGAATGTATTCCGCACTATTGGGTCATTAGATCCTGCCTCTTTTTCCCTTCACAATTTAATTACATTTTAAGACCTTCAATTAAATCATTGTAATAAGTTATTATTCACATGCAACAGTCCTAGATCCTAACATCATATCACCTTCAGAATCAGAGTCACTAAGGATATCATTATCTTTAGGAGGTGTTATTCGTTGTAAATGCCATGGATGATAATTGAATTTTTCCCCCATTTCCACTATTGATTCATTGTCATGGCCAATATCCCTTTGAATTTCTCGAAATGGTTTATAAAATATCAACTTAGAAAAGAAAAAATCTATCCATTTTTCAGAGCCACATGCTGGAATCGAATAAAATCTAGGAAACACTCTTAACACAACAACGGTTTCTCTTACATTCCATTTATTTTCTCCTTTTCTTTTTTGATTATATATCCATGACTTTTTTGTGTCGATAATTGGTATAGCTTCCATACTGAAAGGCCTATTCTTGTATGCACTAATAAATGATATGGTTTGTTCTTCATTGATATTTTCATTATTTAAAATCACACATTTGAAGACCTCATTTGACACATTTAAGTTGACAAACCTTCTACTACTCTCTACTAGCGGAAGTTCCAAGAGCATGTGGCTTGTTTCTTGTGCTCCAATATCCCTTTCAATTATTGTTTTGGTGAGAAGCCTCTTATAAGCTCTTGCAACTAGTTCATCAGGGTTCTCAATGTTTGCTAGACACATCAACATCCGGTGGTATGTTTCTGAGCTCTTTTCTACTTTGGATGAATACTTTGTGATATATTTAACTACAACATGTTTGGAGAGAACAAGTTGCCAATCAATATTTGCTCTCCATAACTAGAGTATGTATCAATTGTGAGAATTCAACCTATCATCATTTCTTAATGGTGTGAATATTTTCTCACCATTATGTATATCATCGTATAATTTTAAACCATCTAAGTTTATTGGCCATGGAGCGTTATACCTTTATTTCAAATAAAAAATAATATATTTTAATTTTAGTACTTGACTACAATAGTAAATTATGTACAATAATTGAAATAAAAATATATAATAATATATTTAACTGCAGACAAGTTTTCCTACCCTTTTCCTTAGACACGCACCCTCTCTACACAACGTGTGTCTCTCAACAATGTTAAGTATCTCTTCATAGTCCATTAATAAATCTATGTCTACGAGTTGTCTACTATTTCTTAGGCATGGATGTTGAAACAAATTGTGGAATGTCTGTAATTTATAACATAGTGTGTAATTTGATCATTATTTTTTAATAAATTAGATATACATCTGATGAAGCATATAATTTTAACTTATTCTAATCATACCTATATGTTTTGTTGATGCATATCTTGTCTAGAATTCCGTGTGTGAATGATATAGTGTAAATAACCTTCAACATTTATTTGTTTCAAGATCTCCATTTTCCCAATCAATTTTGTGCATATTTGGTGCTCCCTTAATCCATATGAACCCATGAACATGTGTTGAACCTCTATGTTGCCACTTGTATTTGCACCAGTAATCTATAACATTCATTCCTTTTTCAAGTATCTCCTTTCTGAAGTATGTGTGGCATAAATGCATGTATTGTGCTACAATGTGAGGGTAGTCACTTAAATTTTGCTTTCCCATGTTTGTGATTCATGTGGATTTGTAGGTGATGTGCCAAGAATTAATGGTTGTAAATTAGGCCAATACAAATCTGCTGCACTCAAAGTAAAAGAATTGTAGGCATGCCTATCTAATGAAGCATGTCTGTTAACTCTGCCCGAAATTTTTCCCAATATGATCTAGTACCCCTCAAAATGGTGCCAAATTGCATCAATTTTTCTACCAAATGAGATTTTTGCATGCTCTCCATGTGTTCACGAAGATCATTTATTGTTATTGGCATGTCTTGTATACTTCTTTTGACAAATACTACTGACGAACTTTGGGCACGATGTCTCATAATCATATTCATCATAAAATATCAGAATCTTGGATGCTTATCGAAGTGGTTATCTCTATAGAAAAGGAGACGCTTCACGAACTTGTGTAGATGTACTCTCCTGAGTTGAGGTTCCACAATCACATCTACCATCAGGGAACAATGTTGGAAATTCCATATCTAGCAAAATTGTTGTTACGTACTCATTTATTGGTGAGCCATAATAGCAGACAATCAATTAACATAGTTGGATCTATGGTTGAATTGTTCACCCATGCTTGTATTAATTCCATTTCCCTTTGTGCATTTGGTGGTTTTGATGCCATTGATGTAGTGTGGTCAATAATATTTCCCTCATCTATTTCGATCAATGGACCAACATGTATAACTTGGTTGAGATCTGTATCAAATTCCATGTGTACTATTATGAGTTTCTTGAAAATATTTTGATTTGAGTCTAACGATATATCATCAAGAGAATTTTCATCAATAGTAACATTAGAATAGAACTTCTCATGTCGAATTTTGTACTGAAGTGCTTTATATACTCGTTCTCTATTAACCATGAAGTTAAAATTGGTTATGTGTTGATCCTTTCTACGAACAATAATAAGGGGGGTATCTTTAATAGGATGCAATAGTTTTTTTGACACATTTTCTATATTCTGGGGAAACCTTATTGTGTGGCCTTTGTATTTAAACTGTCCCCTAGTTGCATGTGTAACTTGCAAGATTGGGCTAGCTCATACAATCAACATTTCTTCAACTTGTGTGAGTTTTGCAAGTTCAATCGGTTGGGGTCCGGGATCCATATTGTTGGCATATGAAAATATGTTATTATCTTTTTCCTGTCTACACCTATTGCAAACTAGACCTTGTAGCATGTGGAAGACTTTTATTCCAACGTAGCATTCTTGGTAGATATAGCACATTGCTGGTGACACCAACTTATCTATTCACTGAAAAAATACCATTTGAATTCTTTTAAAATCACTGGCAAGCAATCCATTCAGGTTCTCAAAGTTATCTTCATCTTCATTTGATGCAAAATGCAAGTTTTGTCAATTTGCATTTGGAGGGGTTTTTGTAATATAATCTATTGATTTGGAAGGTTCTTCGTCGATATTAATTTGAATATTTTGATAATTTTCATTTCCTTGGTTCTCATTTGGTTGTGGAATGCTTTGTTCTCTTCACTCCTGCTCAGAATGAGGTTGTTGCTCAGATGTTCGTTGATGTGTATTTCTATTAATATTTTTGATGTTTGGTTCACCTCCCTGTCTTTCCTGTCTTTGTGAATTGGGTTGTTGTGGACTTGTTTAATCACCAATTTTCTGGTTTCTATTTTCTTGTTGCTTGCTTTCATCTTGCAATTGCTCTATAGTCACATCAGATTTTCTTCATGCACATATTTTTTGATCTACATCATTCCATTATTTTTTATGTGCTTCCTTCTTTGCAGCAGTCATTTGTTCCTTTCGTCATCTTCGATAGTCATGGTGATATTGCCTGTGGTATTCTTTTCTTTGTTCTTTAGATTCAAAGTTCTTTTTAGGTCGACCCATCACTACAATACTACATGCGATAGTTTAAATTATGTGAGAATATAATTCAAAAATAATGCATATATGTTGCCAATTTAAAAAGCTATAAGTGTAAACCCTAATAATAATTTCATCTTCAATCTAATCCATAAATATAAAAGCAATTTGTTAATTTTTTGTAAGTTATTTGATGATAAATACCTGGAATTAATATTATGTCATCTTCTTTGTTTGAAGTAGAAATTTTCAATGATCAATGAAGTAATTTGAACAATGAAATCTTGGAGACATTGTAATATAGTTATTAATAATTAGATTAATTTAATAAAACCTTTGTATACAATAAGCGAAATAATGAAGCTTGAACTGTATAACAAATTAGATAGAATTGAACAATTTGAAAAATTTATTAAAACTTATTGAAATGTGATAACATAAGAAGTATTCCTGTCTTTTGTATACACATAAATTGTGAAAATATATGAGGTATTCTTGTCTTTTGTATACATAGAAATATTTTTAACCATGAATATCATGCTCAAGAGCATAATATGCATAGTATCCTAATTGGCCTATGAAATCATCAAAGCATGCAATTTCATCACACAATGCATGTGTATACTCCATTAATTGGTTCATTGCAACAATATCTCCCTCTTTGATGTTGTTCACGTGCCAACTAGTTGTGCAAATGACCTCCCATAGCTCGATAGTTCGAGATGAAACGTAGTTTTCAACTATTTCTACATTTGTTTCTCCAACATTTACTGAATCAATTGAATTAATAGATCCAATTGATTCTTCTGGGGAGGTATTCAGCACATGAATGAAAGGAGTAGAATCTTCATCATTGCTTGTCAAGTCTATAATAGTCATTGGTGTGTACTCTTCAGAATCATTAGTTAAGTCTATTATTTCATTACCTTCAACAAGATTATCCATTACCTGTCAATAGAAACAAAAGCACACATATTAAATAACATTCGAATACATTTGAATGAAATTTAATTTAAAATAATATTTTAAAATGACTAAAACATAATTAAAAAATAAATCTATAAAGATTTCTAATTCTAGTTTTTTAATTTTTATTCTATTATAATAAACTACAAAAAACTAAAAGAAGATAATAATATTTTTTAAAACTAAAATTTCACAAAAGCTAAGAGTTTTCTTGTTAAAACTTGAAATAAAATATTTAAAAAGATTTTAATAAATATAATTATTTTAAAGAGGGTAGTGACCCTCTATAATGAGTCGTGGCCCATTCAATATTACCAAATGGAAAGCTCGACTAATTAAATTCCAATATCCATAAAGGCGTCTCCTATCTGAGCCTTCGAACTGGCGGACAATTTTGCGTCAGTGCATTTAATTTTTTAACCTGTTCAGTATTTTTTTTAATTATAAAACTTTTTTAGATAACTGTGCAAATATTTGCGATAGGTTGAAGTTTACTGTGTTGAATTATGAACCGAAATAATGAAATTGACCTTTTTCTTAAATCGTCCAACTTTATCTAGAGATATTCTTCTATAACATAACTTAAAATATAAATTATATTACATATAAATATCCAAGAGTTTCTACAATTTATAGTTAGTATTCTCATTATAATGTTTTATTAATTTTATAATTTATTAATTAAAATTATCATTTTTAATTATTTCTATTATTTATTGGTTTTATAATTTATTAATTAAAATTATCATTTTTAATTGCTTTTATAATTTATTTATTAATTAAAATTATCATTTTTAATTACTTTTATAATTTATTATTTATATATTTTTATTTGATAATTTAATACAAAATTAAAATTATCATTTTTAATTATTTCTATAATTTATTGGTTTTATAATTTATTAATTAAAATTATCATTTTTAATTACTTTTATAATTTATTATTTATATATTTTTATTTGATAATTTAATAAAAAATTTAAATTATCATTTTTAATTATTTTTATAATTTATTGGTTTTATAATTTATTAATTAAAATTATCATTTTTAATTACTTTTATAATTTATTAAGTAAAGTTATTATTTATATTTTTTTATTTGATAATTTTATTAAAAAATAAAATTATACAATTTTATATTTGATAATATTATGATTTTATCAATTAGTGTGTTTATTAGACTATAAATTTAATAATTTTATTAGTTTTATTATATTCTTAATTTGAATTTTTTTATTCAAATTTCATATATATTTATACGTTTCTTATTTCTATTAATTTATTATTTGTGCAAAAAAAATAACAAAATTTTCCTAATTGAACTTTCACACATCTTCGGCGTACCCATTGCACAAGGTGCCATAGCTAGTTTTAATTGGGTAAAAGTATAAAAAGTAGATCAATAAAACAGCAATAAGAAGATGACTGGTTGTATAAAAAATAAATAATAGTTAAAAATAAATTAATTGATTTTATTAATATCATGTTTTTAAAACAATTAAACAGATTTTTTCAAAAAATATTTTAAAGAGGGAAGCTCTGTAATGTACCACAACCCTCTTATATGATCATTGCTATTGTGTGCTATTGCAACATCCATCCAAGTCTATATAGTCTTGCAGACTAAAAAACAATTCTCCAAACAAATGCAAGAGAACAATTATAAAAACTGACGCTCGAGAATCATGTATACAACTTCTCTTGAAGACATCGGATTTTTAAAAAAACCCTCTTTTGGCAGGTCTCTTTGTAAAAAACCTTAAGAAGTAGTTTAAAATTGCATCTAATAGACATGCCAAAAATAAATTGTTGTAAAATTGCATATACAACAAACATGCCAGGCTTTATCTAGGGGATATTCGCCAGAAGACATTCCAACAAATTTTACAGACATGCGTAAAGCATATACTCTCTCTCTCTTTTTCCATTAAAGTTAGCAGAAGAAACATAAAATAAACTGATATCTCTAAAAAAACTGATTTTCTTGTCGTGATAGATAGAAAGAAGAAACTTGCATTCTCTATCCAGATCATTTCTCAAAAAAACACATACTATTTGATCTTCAAAGTAAGTATACATTGAAACCCTTATAGAGTCAAAATTTACAGCAGTAATAATATACATCAATTGGATCTGCATTCCATAAAAAAAAAGAAATCTCTTCATTTAAAAAACAAAACCTGTATGAAATCCAAAATAGAAATTATAATTTTCTTACGATTAAATTATAATTATTATTAAAAAATTATATTAATTTTAAACTTAAATCACAACTGGTTGTTTTCTCAAAAGAAAGAAAAATAAATGGTCGTTGTATAGCTTTCCATGTAACATATCCTTTCCATTCTTACCCTTTTCTTTCGTGTCAGAAAATAATCAACCATGACTTATTTTATTATAAAATTGTGTAAAATCTATTGCTACAGGATCAAATCAAAATTCTAAAATATATTGAAAATTTGAAAAAAAATTACATATTTTTAATACCTTGATTTTGGTCGTGAAAACCTGCAAATTCTTCTTCGTGTGAAAATCTGCAAATTCTTCTTCGTGTGCAAATCTGCAAACCGCCTTCATGATATTCCTTGCTGCAATATATAATAAATTAAGATTTAAATGCAGCATTATATATTTAAATTAATAATAGATTTAATAATTAATTAAGATTAGTAATTGGAATATGGTGCAACTACTTCAAAGCATAACAATAGGGATTTTTTTGTAGCAATGGCGGAGCAACAATGGCGACAGGTTTTTCGAAGGCACAACAATTTCCAGTATGGCGATGCTGCGGGACAAAAAAAACTAAGATCAGCAAAAGGCATAGCCTTTTCCCAGCAGTCATGAAACTCCTTTCATGGAATGTCAGGGACTGCAATGCCTCTAACAAGATTCATTTGATCAAATTCAAATAAGACCGGCTTTGGTTCTAAGAAAATTTATGCTTTGATGTAGTTGCACCATATTTTTAAATCTTAATTTATTATTATATATATTTTTTCAAAAGTTTTAAAAAAATTTCATTTTTTAAAGATTCCTAAATTTTTGGCTTTATTATGTATTTATTTGATTTGATTTTTTGAAAATCTTTTTTTCTTAAAATTTAATATATTATATAATTTTCTATTTACATCTTATTCTATTTTCAAAAAATTTAAAGAATATTTCATTTTTTAAAAATTTCTAGATTTTCGATTTTGTTTTGTTTTTTTTCATGATAGATGTGCTGACCTCCTATAGTTGTAAGGTTACGCCTCTTAGCGTAATAAGGGTGTTTTCTATTATATTTTATTTTGGCTTGTATGTTGACAAATTAAAAGAATGATTAAATTTGTCAATAGGGATGGTATTATTTTGGAAGAGTATGTTGTGAGACCTCTCTTATAAATATCTTCTAAAGGGCTACAAAAGCACGTATACATCTTTAAGCACTTATGCAAGGAAGTAGGTATGCAAATCAACACCAACATGAAAATCATAATATTTTCCAATAAAAAGAAGAAAAATTAGATCAACTTCCCAATACTTCCTCTTTGTTGAAATATTGCATTCCTCTCAAGGTTTGGAAACTTAAGCAAGGGGAGTCATTCTATTGTATTTTCTTGAAGTCTCCATTAATTTGCACCTAAATCAATGCTAATAACAAACACAAGGGAATTAGTCTCAAAAAATTTAGAGTAACTTCTTCCACATCCACATCAATTCACGCTTTAAACCGTCAAAGAAATTATTCCATTATTTTTTATTAAAGTCTCCCTTAAATCACATCTAAATGAATTCTAGTAACTCACACAAAAGAGTTAATATCAATTAAGGCAAGATGAGTGGGAATAGGTCAATTGAATAGGTAGCAAGCAAGAGTGAGAAGACTACAAAAGGAGATGAAGATGATGATGAAAATGGAGGAGATTTATAAGTAGACGATTGAGGATATCCTTTTGATAATGAGGATATTATGCTTCTAGATATATGGATTGGTGTGTGTAGTAACACTAGCTTTTTCATTTCTTATAAGAAGTTTCATAATGTGAATGTTATAGTTTCATCAAGGGATTTATAGGGTGAGACTTAGCCCTCTAATGGTGCCTCTAGTTACGGCCTAAAATAAAGGCTTCCTCCTCTTGCCTAATCCTACACAATTGATTGATCTATGTGTAGTGGTGTTGAGCTCTGCTAGTTGTGTGATGTCTCAATTTACTAGAGATGAGGCCCTTTGTCTTTCAATATCATCTCTTGGATTAGGTATGCTTAAAGTGTTGGGTTTAGATGGCTCAAGTCAGTCTAACTACATTTAAATTTTAAAAATGTCATTGGAATAATTTTCATTCCTTTAAAATATAAAATTTTATACATTCTTATGTGTTTCACATAAACAAATTAGGTTTTCATGCATTTTTTCGTAAATCTATGTGCATCCAAACCTAAACCTCTGCACCAGTATATCTTTAAACACTGTTATTCAATTTCAAAATATTTAAAACATAAAAATTCAACTCTCTACACTAGGGAACCCAATGCCCTTGTCTAGTCCATTTGAGCTTAAATTTTCTATGTAGAACCTTGCATGTGGTTTTTGCTTAGATTTGGTTTTAGTTTTTTGAAATCAGTCCTACAACTATCTTATTCTATTGTGCATTACTAGTTTGATCCATAAGACATAGAAAAATGTTTTCTTTGAAAATATCTAATTTTTCTATAATCAATATGTTATTGTCAAACCTTGTTAAGAAATTTAAAGAATTTTTCTTGCAAGCATGTGAAAATGAGTTTCTCTCTCATCTTTTATTATTTTTATTTGATCCCTCTTCCACTATCTCTCCTACTTATGAGGGTATCTTAGTGCAAGAGGTTGTAATCATTGATAATCATGATAATCATGTTTGTTCTTCTCCTAATATCTCTCCTACTTGTGAGTATATTTTGGTGCAAGAGGATCCAATCATTGATAATCATGAGGAACATGTATGTTCCTCTCCCAATATCTCTCCTACTTGGGAGGATATCTTGACATAAGAGGATGTAATGATTGATATATTTCCTCCTTCAAATGATAGTAACATAGTTTGCATAGATGATGATTAAAAATTAATGTTAAATCCCCCATCAATAGAATATTATCAAGAAGTAGTTAACCCAGTTGAAATTGTGAACCCCTAATTGATTATTGTACCTCCTCTCATTATATGACCTCCAAAACCTCTAAGCCATATCCTACACTTTGTAAAAATCTTCACTCAAAGTAATCATGTACACCAAGATATGTTGCAACAATAAAATTATCATGCAATTGCTCACATATATAACACTAGAAATAATAAGTGACCAAAAACACCAATGCCCGTTCCATTTCCTAAAACATATCTTCTCTCAACACCTTGTCTCCCTCGACCTAGTGGTAAAGAGTATGATCTTGTTGAGAAAATTTGTAACACTCCAACAAATATCTCTCTTTGGGATTTGATTCAAAATTCACCTACATACCATAGGATGCTCCAAGAGGCTTTGCAAAAGATCGATATCTCAGCTTCTATCAAACCGAATGATTTAGCAACCTTTTTTGATTGTATGCAAACAAAAAAGTTGTATATTACATTCCATCAACATGAATTACCTCCACATGAGGTCCAAAACCAAAATGAGGCTTTAATGAAATTGGTTGTTATTAAGAAAATTAGGGTTAGACATACTCTTATTGACAATGGATTAGATCTTAATGTTTGTAGCATTGATCTTCTAGATAAGCTTGATGTGGATCTAAGAATGTTATAAAACTTGATAATCTTATTATGTAAAGGGGAAATCAAGGAATGCAATAAGATCAATGTTGAATGAATTGAAACTAATATAATTAGAAAAAAAGACAATTCATGCCCATTACTCACGAAATGAAGCACGAAGAATTAACTCAAATAATGCAATGAAAAGAAATAACATAAAATGAATTCATAAACATAGCTTTACCATCCTATCTAGAAGTGTCTTTGCAAAGATTTTGGATTGTTCTTTGTATAATTGCGAAGCCTCCATTTGTGTGTGCAAAAGCTTCAGGGTTGTGCAATGTCGTTGATTGAAGATGTGTGCAAAGTTTGTCAAAAGATCGATTGTGATTTTGGCATTACTTCGTTGTGCAAAATATGTTGATTCTCCGATTGTTTTTGAGGAAGAAGATGGTTGTTACATAGATGCCATGTTTCAAAATGAATGCTCGAGATCATGTAGTAAAATATCCCGATCAATGGTTGCAAATCGTTGAGAGGATTTAGATGGGAATAATCAGTGTATTTTGATTACATAATTAGTGTGATTGAAGAAATCAATTTGAGAGTTTAGTGAGATTGAGGAAATAGATTGAATAATCTATGGAATTGAAGAAATCATGTTGAGCCTTCAGTGGGATTGAAGAATAGATGAATCAGTCATGAATAGATGGATTAGTTAGCCAATCAAAGTGAGCAATCGAGGGATCGTGATTTTCTCAATCATAGAAGTGGGCGAGGATAATTAATTAATTGATTTAATTAATTAATATTTTTGAGTTGAATGTGCAAATCAAGTTTGAATTTTACAAACAAATTTGTATTTGTTTGATTTGACCTTTTGGATGATGTTTTGAATAATTTATTCAATTATTCATATTTAGGGGAAAGTGATTTAATTAAACTATTAAGTGGTAATAATTTAATTAACTTATGGGAATAGGGTAAATTAGCGACATAGTTAAATAATTGATGTTATTTAATTAATCAGGAGGAATAAAGTTAGATTAGGACTTTATTAAATAAATGAAATTGATTTAATTAATCAAAAATGATGAAAAAGTGAGTTAATTAAATAATGTAATAATTTTCAATTAATAGAGGAAAATAGGGTTTTTGAAGTAAATGATGTGAAATGCAGTGATATTAAGTGATAATGATGTTGATGAAGATACAATGTCATTTAGGATGTGTTATAAATCTTAAGTCATTTTTACATGTCTACATTTTCCCCCTCTTTGAGACAAAGTAGCGATTGCTTTGTTTCAAAGAATTTGATGTTAAGATCAAGATTTGAAAAAAATTATATGGCCCACTATGCCCTGCTAGTTAGTGGAATGATGGTAGGATGTTGGGCTGCCCCCTTGAGAGGTTGGCTGAAAAATTTATTTGAGGTTGGGATCACGACACTATTTTATTTTAGTTATGATGTGTAGAGGACGAAAAATTAAGTCTATAGGAATCTCGTTGATAGTTCAGATGTGTTGGTTGAAAAATTTATCACATAACCCTATATTCTCACACCCACTAAGGTGACAAATGTAACCACAGTTGAATAAGTAATAATATAATTTCTAGACTAATTCTCTACTTATTTTAAAAGGTGGCAGCTACCTTCATTTGATATTCAAGGAATAATTTTTAACTAAGGTTACTTTTAACCAAAAATAAATAAAAGGAAGGGGATTTTAACCAGAAAGCTTTAAAGGCATTCATTGACTTCATATGATAAAACTAAATAAAATACTCCACAGCTATCATCAAATAAAATATCACCACAAAATCCTTATTCATAGATAAACGATACTATAACGATGCAATAAATTAAAGTATCGATCATTCCAATAATAGATCACAAACTGGCTGAACATTCAACATAAGCAAAACAAATTCATACACCATAATTCAATTATTATGAATGCATAAACTTCACCACAATTTTCTATATCAGAATAATAGAAAAAATGGTAAATCAAGATAACAAAGTTTTGTTGTAATGAGTAAATAAAAGTTTTCCCAAAAAATCTAATTCCTATCAGCCAAATCCATATTTAAAGCATAGCTAATTGTCTTTGGTAACAATTTCTAGAAAGTAACCGCACCGAATAAAAGATGAGTCTAAAACTTAAAAGAGCCAAATTAAAATAAAGTATCATGAAATGCTAAAAATAGCTAAGCATCACTTCTCCCTGCCTCGACCTCTTCATCTTCTAGATTCTCAACAACTCCTTGTTGCAATAGTTCTTCTTGTGCCTTCATCTTGGATTTATAGTCTTTGTACTTGGTAATAATTACAAATATTTATTTACTTCTTGGTGTTACGGTGCTCTGCAGTCCAGTTCTCCATTTGGTTAGGGCAGCCTCAGACTCATTTAGAGTGTCAGATCTCTTGTTTGCTTCAACTTTAAAGGAATCAAGGTAGACTTACAATCTACCGAGTTTTGAGAAATATTCTTTGGTTGTCATGGTAGGATCTGCTATCTCCTTGTTGAATACGTCTTTGAACTTTAGACAAATTTCCTTCGAACCTAGAATCTTCTCATTAAACTCATTAGTGATATCTACCTTTAGGTCATGACAATTACCTTTAATCTCCACTAGCATGTCCAGATACCTTTCAAGCACTTTGAAAATATCCTTTACCAGGTTGTCATAAATGCTTAATTTCTACCTCAATGAGTTGGACCAAGAAGGATCTAACTCCTTTGGATCATTCACAATTTTCTCATTGATCAATTTCATTTGGTCCATGGAAATTAACTCCTTAATTTCTTATGAAAGGATGCAAAGGCTAGTCTGATCTTTGTTGATCTTTCGTAAATCTGTTATCAATTCTTTCCTTTTATCAACAACCTGAGTGTAGAAAAGCACAGATTTACTAATAAAAAGGATGATTTCCTGAGACATTTCATCTATTCATTCACTGATAGCTTTGGAATAACTTAGATTGTTTTTGATTAATTGCATTGTAAACCCATCAATATCTCCCTTCTGAGAACTTGAGGCTTCACTAGATATAGAGGGGGGAACCAAAGAAGAAATAAAACTGTTTAAATCAAGGACCTGAAATGGAAAATTCACCTTTTCCTTTCTTTCTTCCTTTACCCACTTAATCAGGGTATTGACTGAATAATTAGCATGATACACATCACCCTCAAGTGTTTGAGGTCCCATATCAACATGTGTGATTTTGTAATCAGCCTGTGTTATTTCATCATCATTCAAATCTTTTACGGGGTCTACAATTTACAAGATCTGATTACCAGATGTAGGATCAGTCAACATTCTTGACATTTTCTAAGCTTTCTTTGGCCTTGAGGAAGTCTGGAGTAACTTTGCAACTGTATCTACTCCTGCTATTGTCATAGGAGTATATTTCCTCTTTTTATCTACTACCTTTTTCAGCCATACAGGGGAAGCTTCTACAAAAATGAAATCCTTATTTCCTTGAAAAATTTCCTTAGACTCACTAGGAGTGACATGTATATCTCCACCGGGGAAGAGGGTACTTCAGACAAAGAAGGAGAGGTATTTTCTTCAACAATTTTCTTAAAAATGGCAATCCTCAGATACAGGCTTTGTTTGATTGGTCTTCTTTTTAGGAACAAGGGTAGATACATTATCCTGATCGCACACTGCCTTCAATTTAGTCATCTCTTTAGGCTTCTCACCATCACCCCCAGATTGTGACTTTGCACTTGAAGACATAGTATCCAATCTCTCTAATGATGTACTCACTGTAATAGTTTGAGTGGACCTCTACTCATTTATCTGAGATGATTTTGGTTCTTGAATAGAACTAGCAACCTACCACCATTTCCCCTCTAACCAGTCTTGAGTTCTTCTCAACATTGAGGAAACTCGTATATTCATGTTCAAAACTTCATTTCTACTCTAGCCAACCTTGGGATGAGATTTATTAGACAATCTTTCATATTCTAGGTCAATGACCATTGAATCTTCAGTCGCACTATCAAGAATTTGGATAGAAAGACCAAAAACTTGTATTTTCCTGAGGGTTAACCTCATATAATATCTTCTCAACACCTTGTTTTCATCAACACAATATTCTAAAAAGTCCTCAATAAAATATTGATGCTGATATGAATTCCCTCCATATAAATTCTATCTCACAAAACCTTTTCTATCAAAATTAGCCCTCATGAACAAATCATGGAGATTATATTCTTTAAGGATTCCTTCAGCACATTTAGCCATCTAATTATTTTTACACGTGAAGGGAGGAGTTATCAATGGGAAAGAATAACCATGCTTCCCCATGTTCATGTACTTTACATTCACCAAGGCCATTTGTCTACAGACCTCCAGGAATACCAACAAATCTTTCGGATATCTAGGAAATTTTAATGGGCCTTTCTCATAACCTCCTATCCTCAAGCTGGAAAACTTCTCAAATTGGATATAGAAACTCCCAAACTTTGATACTAGAGACATTGGCTTAGGAGAAAGATGAATTTTAGGGTTTCTATCCAATTTTCTTATAGCTTCCATCAAGAATGCATCATTGACAAGGAAAAATTCTCCCATTGCAACTTGCTTGGTGAACTACAGATAGAACTTATAAATAGGCATGCTAGAAGTTGGAGGTACTTGCGGCATTAATCCTGACCAAAAGGATCTTTGAATAGCTATAATGTATATCAAGCAAGAATACAGATGAAAAGTGGTAGTTTTCTAGAAATTAACTAATTTTTCACTCGAATGAAAACAAATTATCTTCGCCTAGTTGATGAAAAAATTCTCATCACAGATAACCAAAATAAATTGACACATCTAGTATTCAAAAGATTCAATTTGCGCATTTCTAACAATACGATGTAACAAAGCAATGACATCTGCAATTTATTCTTTGAAATTAATTATTTTAAGTTTGGTAGGTAACTGTGACTTACCTCTTTTCTTTGACTTCAACCACACTTTGCCCACATAATTCTTGCACTAGTCCTCATTAGATTTCAAAAACCCATTAGTCACCGCTACAACCATATCTAAATTAGGTGCTCTCTCAGGAATCTTTAGCACGTGGGAAACAAATTCAGGAGAGATTCTAGCGACAACAGTCCCATCCACGACTTTGATTTCCCTCATTACTAGAATATACCTTCTTGCACACGCACCTACTAGGTCCATGCTCAGTACAACTTCTGAAAAACCCCTAGCATTAGCTAATCTACTTTCCAACAGTTTTGCATCGACGAAATTTTTTCTATTACTTTCCAAATGCACCGAGAATTCCTCTAGCTTGAAGGATCCCAACTCTATATCCCTTATGCCAAGCCAACGGTTTCCAATTTCAGACTGCATGAGCTCAAAATACTCAAAGGAATACTCATTTTCTTGAAGAAATAATTGCAGAAGATGGAGGTGCAACTAAAAAATTGACCAAATAAATCTCCACCACCCTAAATTTTATGAGGATGATAAGACATGCATTTGATGTTAAATTAATGTGACACCTTACTTAAATCCTCGGTAAAGAAAACCTTAATATTTGCACACTTTACAAAAGTCCTTGATAAGACATCTCCAGGTTGTATTTTATGCCTCATTAAATTTCATAGGTGGCACCTCAAAACACGCAAGATGAACAACATATTGCCTTCTCATAGAAAGTTGAAATTTTATAACACAAAGTTGGGAGTTTTGAAGTTGTGAAAACCTCCGACTCACCGACTACACAATGAACTAATAAACTTGATGCTACAAAAGGAGGAAATGTTAGGCCATCAGAAGGTTAGAGAAAAAATGAACCCGATGACAAGGTTTAAGAACAACGGGTGCTAGTAACTTAAGTTTCAAAACTCAAAGAAGACACAACAAAGGTTAGGAACTCTGAGGTTCCCGCGACTAAGGCTAAAATGAAGGAAAAGAATTAGACTTGGGCGGAAAATGAGAAATTAAAGACCTGGGAAGATACAAATTTAATATTGCATGATGCATATAATACCCATAGGTAACATTGGCTCTGAATGGAGACGAGGATTGACAGGACGTAGAGAAAGAAAAAACATGACATAAAGCCTTATTCATTGGGCAACGAAGTCAAAACAAAGACAAGACAAAACCCAAATGAACAAACAAGAAACTATGTACAAGGATGGACCCAACATAACAATTATTCAAGAAGTTTTTAGATCTTGCCCATTTTAGGCAAGAGGTATAATAGTACCATCAGGATAAGACAATCGAAAAGCATGATCACCAACAAGCTGCTTGATCAAGAAAGACCCTCTCTAGAGAGAATAAAAAAATTTATGTGCTCCTTTGGCCTCCCTCCTACTATCCTAGAGAAGAACTGAATCACCCACTACAAAATCTCTTTGTCTAGCCCTTTTATCAAAAACCTTTTTCACCATCTACCGATTTCTGGTAATCTTATCCACCACAACCTCCCTTTCCTCTTCTAGTTTGTTCAGATACATAATCTTCTTTTTCAAAGCAATCTGGAATTGCCCATCTTCTATAGCCTTTTGTAAATTGAGTGTTGAAATCTCCAATGGTGTAGGAAAAGTACTATCAATGCCATATACTAATTGAAAAGGGGACATTCTGATAAGTCTTTTGTAGGTAACCCTATTAGCCCATAGAGCATCATATAAATTTGTATGCTATCCCCTTTCATTTTCATCAACCAACTTCTTGATAATGGAGATTAAATTCTTATTGCTTGACTTGGCTTGCCCATTGCCTTGTGGATAATAATCAGATGAATGAGCAAGACTAATACCATAATCATAGCAGAAAAGGGTAATTTCAGCAAAGGAAAAAGAGCTAGCATTATCGTTGACAATTTCTTGGGCACCCCAAATCTTACCAAGATGTGGGTATGTGCAGGATCATGATGGGCCAAAAAGTGGCAATATGAAGTGATATGATGGCCCATGTGGCTGACGACTTTTTTTTTACCCAAAATTGATGAAACAAAAAAGGTTTTTAAAGGAGATTCTCAACTTTCAACCAATATAAATTATTCTTGACTTTGAATTTAATAAATAATTATTATTCATTTTCTATTTGAATTACAACTAAAGTCCTAATTGATAAGTTGATTGAAAAAAATATATAACTTTCAAACAGTATCACATTTTTTGAATCCAAAACATGCGTCACATTCTATGCTTCACATACTATAGGATTAAAAAAAAATCAATTTCATGAAGTTTTGACCAAGTTAAGGTGGTCAGACATATGAGTTTTTATATTTTTTAAAATTTGTAATAAAAAATTCATAATTAATTATCTACTTGGAAAAAAACTATAAAAAAATATGCATCACATCAGGACATGAGTCCTCTACTTATATCTAAAATCTTATAAAAGATATTATCATTTTATTGTGGTTAGGGTGGTTAGACAGACACCCACTTCTTATTTTTTCCTTGAAATTTAAGTACTATTGCATTGAAATTTCAAATTTTCAACAAATAGATTTAAAAAAAAAAAAAACCTAGTAGTTTAGAAACTACTTTCAATTTTCTATAGATTCTATTCTTACATATTTTTGAAATAATATAAATAACTTATTGAAATTTTTAAGTCAAGTTGCCTAACTCTGATTTTCTGAATTTTCATCACCACTTAAGGGGCTATTTTTCCATGATGATGCTACACATACCCATGTTCTCCTTCAGAAAATTACATACAACCTCAGTAGTGGTTTGCTTCACTAGAATAGCTTCTACCCATTTGGTGAAGTAGTCTGTAGCAGTCAATATGTGTGTGTGTCTTGCACTAGAACCCAAGTTGATTGGCCCAATTAGATCCAGACCCCACTACTGAAAGGGCTCATTAATTACCACAGGTTTCAAAGGAAAGGAAACAAGTCGCAGTCTACCAATGAATTTTAAACACTTTTCACATTTTGACACCCATTCGTATGCATCTTTAAACATTCCTGGCCAATAGAATCTATGACGTAGGATTTTGAAAGCTATCACAAAAGTGAAAAAATGTCCACCACACACCTCAGTGTGAAAAGCTTCTAATAACTTCTTCTGTTGCTCTTTGTCAGCACACCTTAAGAAGGTCCCATCCACACCTTTTTTATAAAATTTCCCTTCCTAGAGAACATACTTGTTTTCTTTAAGCTTTAAGTTTCTCTTTTCTCTTGATGACAAATGTGATGGGCAATCACCATAGGTTAGGAAATAAGAAACATCATAAAACTAATCATAAGATGTGCTTGTGAATAGTACCAATGGTAAATATTCTTCTTCAATAGGTTTACTCTCAACAATCATTTTAGCAAGACCCTTTCCCCTAACTAGATTTGTGGGTTTGATATCCAAGTCATATTCTTGAATCTGGGCTATCCAAGATCCTCTTTTATTGCATCCAGTATCTTGTTGAGTAAGAATACTTTTCACATCAGTCTTAGGAAGAAAAATAATAGTATGAGAATGGAGAATGTAGAACCTAAAACTCTTGAGGGCCTTTACAATAACATATGCATGTTTTTCAAGCGGTGAATATTTGAGTTCATACTTCTTCAGAGGAGTGCTCATAAAATAAATGGGGGCTTCAATACCTAGTTCATTCTTCTGTAGTAAGATGGCTGACAAGGTATGTTTAGAGGCATAACTATATATGATGAAATCTTTATTAAATTTAGGATGAACCAAAGTGGGAGCATTTGCAATTGCGGTTTTAATATTTTTAAAAGATTGTTTTCCCTCATTGCTCCATATAAACATAGGGTGATCCTTCATCATATCATAAATGGGCTTCGTCAGCTCAACAAAATTAGGAACAAACCTCAGAAAGTTCACTTGACCAAAGAAAGACCTGGTACCATATTTGTTAGCAGGTAATCCCAACTACATGATTTCCTTCACTCTCTCTAGATCTATCTTGATTCCATCCTTTGAAATAATGTGACTTAAGAGCTTTCCCTCAGTTACAACAAAGTTAAATTTCTTAGGGTTTAAAGAGATACCTTCTTCTCTGCAATGTTGCAATACTACGTCTAAATCATGTAAATAATTGGCTCTCTTTTTAGAAAAAAATGTTAGATCATCCAAACAAATTACTATAATTTTATTCCTGAGATCACCAAAAGATAGGTCCATAGCCCTTTGAAAAGTAACTCCTGCATTAATAAGGCCGAATGTCATTCTATTATAGGAAAAAACACCAATGGGCATGGTGAATGTCATCTTATGCTGATCTTCTAGAGCTATTTTGACCTAATTATACCTTGAGAAACCATCAAGCATGGACATCATTTCAAAGCTAGCAACTGTTTGCAGAATATGATCCATCATAGATAGTGGGTAATTGTCTTTTAGAAATGCCTGGTTTAGATTCTTGAAATCAACACATATTCTTATTTCTCCATTTTTCTTTCTCACAAGAACTATGTTGGCTACCCACATAGAATGATGGATGGGATAAATAATCTTTACTTTGAGAATATTATAAATCTCATTAAAAATATCTTTTGCAACCTTAAGATTATAATTTTGTTGCTTTTGTTCGTAGGGTGTGGCACCAGGTTTCAGTGGAATCTTATGTTGGAATTCTCCATTTCGAGACTTCTTTAAATTTGCATAGCACCATGCAAAACTGTCCTTGTAATGTGTCAATAGGGAGATTAGTTTCTCTCTCTCTTCCTTGGAACAACACTTCCCAATACAAACAATCTTAGGAGCATCTTTTGTACCAATATTCACCTTATCATACTCAGTAGATGCTTCGATACAGACTTTACCCTTCCGCTTCAAATATTGATCATGCCTATTGAATACATGTTCAAGAGAAACTAAGCCTTTGGGAATCTTGTTACCTTTCAACTGGATAATCTCTATCTTTTTCCCATCAAGGGAAACAACATCACCTTCTAAAGCATCATTATTTTTATCATCACTTCCTTCAAAATGGATGTGATCAAAGGCTTTAGCTTTCTCCGAAAATTCAATAATCTCTTGATTATCATTGAACACTTGCCAATGATTTACATTATCAGGAACACTAAGTCTATATACAATTTCAATTCTATAGGACCCATCTTTGAAATATGGATGTGGCAAGAGCAATGATGTAGAGACTGCTAAGGAGTCAACCCTATCATTTTGTTCCCTTGGAATAGACTCTATAGAGAAAGCATCAAATTATTCTATACAATCCCAAAATTTGTTCCTATAATGCTTAAGCTGCCCATTTTTTAGTGTAGATCTTCCTCACCTGCTTCACCACTAATTTTGCGTCTCCAACAACTCTTAATTGCTTGATACATTTTTATCTGGCTACACTTAGGCCAAGAAACAAAGCTTCATACTCGGTTGTATTATTGGTATTAGAAAACTCCAATTTGAAAGAAAAGGAAAATTAATAGCCATCAGGCGAAATCAAAACTATTCCAACACCTGACCGAGACATTAGCACAACTTCCATCAAATTCAAGAATCCACAATTCATTTACCAAATAATGGCTAATAGGATTCAAGTTTTCCTCTTGGTCAGAAGTGCACAAATAGGTTCCTAGCCCTATTTCAACAAACAAAATATCTACTCTTGGATCTCCAAATTTCAATATAGTGAACTTGGCCTTGGGTTTAGGATTCAGGCATATTTTCTTTCCATCCAAGGGTATTAATGCATGAGAGAAATCCATCTAGATTTCTCCTCCCAAATCCGTACAAAAAATCCTACTCAACAACATACCATAACTTGCAGGAATGTCAACAACCAGTATAGTCAATTTTAGCCTCTTTTTGGGAAAAGCAACTAGGGCTACTTGAGGATCTTTGATTTGACATATAATAGGAACTGGGGATCCATCCATAGAATAAAATTTACCTTGGGAGGAGGTATAGGACAAACCTAGGGCTCTAGCTATTTGGGCAAGCATCACATTTTTTGAAGCTCTAGAGTCAATGATACAATTACTCAGTCTAAAACCAACAATGTATAATGATATAAAGAAAGGTTCTGGTTTCATGAATGGGTTATGTGAGCTTAAAGGTTTATCTACAATATTAGAGAAAATTTGGTTCTCTAGGTTAGCCTCATTATCATTAGAAACTTGAGCATTACATTGGGATGGTGAGGGCTCTTGTTTAATGTATTTCACCAACCTATCTAATTCTGAGGGATTAAGTCTCGAGTATTTAGCCTGTGAAATTTGGATCTTGGTATTTTTGCAAGATTCAACTATCTCAAAAGAAAGAAAAGGGTGACATACGATGAAGCAAATGGTACCTCAACTTGTATACTGTTGGGAGCAGTTTGTTCTTACTTTTTCTACCTTGTCAAAATATACTTCAGAGCTGATGATGAGGCACCCTGATCAACTTTGGCACATTGTGCTCTAGTGAAAACAACACAATTAGGATCATCAACTCTAATATATACATCTTCTCCAACTTTCACCTCTGATACAAACTCAAAGAAATTCATGCCAACATTATTAAATGAGCTAGGCACTTCCACATAAGATTCCCCATTATGTTCATTTGTCATCTTCAGAAAAGTAGCTCCATCATGGTCTGAAGTTAGATGAAAATTACAATGATTCCCCCTACTAGAAGAAGAAGGACCCTCAATTGCTAACCTTTGATTCAAAGCGGCTAATGAAAATGTTTTGTTTGGAGCTCCTTGATAATTCCTGGGAACATCTTGATAGGGAAATTGTGAAGGACCCTTTGGGATTTGTCTCTTAAGAGTGATTATTTCATTAGCCAATCTTTGAATGACTGGGTCAGTAGAATTATTGGCGAAGGTTTACCAGTTTGTAACTATTTCTTCCATTTTCCAAAGACAATTAGGTCATCCTCTATGGATACAACTCTATCTTGTGCAACAACTACATCTGTTGCACCTTCTCTTTTAATAATGAAACTCACATCTAGTGGAAGAGTGTTAATGAAAATTTCTTTAACCAATTCAGCACCAGGTCTCATGTTCACAAAAATTCTATTAAATAACTTATTAAACTTGGTCACAAAATCCCTCATTGACTCATGAAATTCCTTTTTCATTGAGCCTAATTGAGCAACTAGGACTTGATCATTTTTCTGTAGACTTAAATCTGTTCTCTAACCTTGTTCTTAGGGTAGCCCAATTGTTAATAGAGCCATTGGGAAGAGAGTAAAACCAATCAGCAACAATATCCATGAGAGATTCTGCAAAGAGCCTCATAGCAACATCTTCATGTTGTATTGCAAAAATGAAAGAGGCAACAAAGAAGGCCATCATATGCTTCTCAGGAGAAACTTTACCATCCCCACTAAATTTGGGTATAATCTTCCCTGAGAGTTTGGGTAAGTCATGGAGTTGTGCACCAGCTCCAAAGGTCAGAGGACCTATGATGACCCCCCACGAGATTGGTTGAGGCTATGCCATTACTAAAGGAAAGTTTACTTGTGTAGGATGGTTAGTGCCGCACAAAAGAAGACCTTGGAAAGATATCTTTGGAACCCTAGATACACTAGGTTTAAGCGGAGGAGGAGAAGATGGCCTACTAATGGACTTAACTTTTTAGGTAGGTGGAAAATGTGAAAAATCAATGGTTTCTAGGAACTGAAAATATTTATCCACAGCCCCTTTTTTCTTATCATCCCTAGTTTACCTCTTAGAATCCAAGTTTTGATAGGACACTAATAAGCCAAAAAATTCGCCAACTTTATTTATTGATGGTTTCATGGAAGGTTTTGCCTATCGTTGACCTGATTTCTAGGAGCGTGTGTGAGAGGAGCTCTTACTCTTCTAGCTGGAGGTGGAATATTTTCTATGAACACAATCTCTTGAGCATTCTCAAAGTGTATTGCATTTTCTCTAATAATTTTTCCAAGTTCCTCCTCTTCTTCAAACACTTCATTAACTTTGTGATATTGATAGTTGGTTCTCCTTTATTGCCAAGCATGTAGCCTAAGACCAATAAATATATCTTCTTGATCACCAACCAACCAATCTATATTAGGATGAAGAATAGGAGCATTACGCCTTTGAAGAATAATTACTATTAACCATAGAGCAACTCATCATAAAAATTATTTTTCTGAGTTATCCCCAACATAGTCACCAAAAATATGTTGGTTGACAGATTTATCACCTAACCCTATATTCTCACGCCCACTAAGGTGACAAATGTAACCATAGTTGAATCAATAATAATATAATTTCTAGACTGATTCTCTACTTATTTTAAAAGGTGGCAGCTACCTTCATTTGATATTCAAGGAATAATTTTTAACTAAGGTTTCTTTTAACCAGAAGGCAAATAAAGGAAGGGGCTTTTAACTAGAAAGATTTAAAGGCATTTAATGACTTCATATGATAAAACTAAAAAAAATATGCCACAACTACCTTCAAATCAAATATCACTACAAAATCCTTATTTACAAATAAATGATACTACAATGATGCAATAAATCAAAGTACCAATCATTCCAATAATAGATCATACAGTGGCTAAACATTCAACATAAGCAAAACATATTCATACACCATGATTCAAAGATTATGAATGCATAAACTCCACCACAGTTTTCTATATTAGAATAACAAAAAAAATGGTAAATCAAGATAATAAAGTTTTTCTCTAATGAGTAAATCAAAGTTTTCCCAAAAGATTTGATTCCTATTAGCCAAATCCATATTTAAAGCATAGCAAATTATCTTTGGTAACAGTTTCTTGAAAGTAACCACACCAAATAAAAGATGAGTCTAAAATTTAAAAGAGCCAAATTAAAATAAAGTACCATGAAATGCTAAAAATAGCCAAGCATCATTTCCCCCTTCCTCGACCTCTTCATCTTCTAGATTCTTGACAATTCCTTGTTGCAACAGTTCTTCTTGTGCCTTCATCCTAGATTTGTAGTCTTTGTACTTGGTAATAATTGCAAATATTTATTTACTTCTTGGTGTTATAGTGATCTGCAATCCAATTCTCCATTTGGTTAGGGCAGCTTCAGACTTGATTAGAGTGTCAGACCTCTTGTTTGCTTCAGCTTTAAAGGAATCAAGGTAGACTTGCAATCTACTAAGTTTTGAGAAAGATTATTTGGTCATCATGGAAGGATCTGCTATCTCTGTGTTGAATACCTCTTGAAACTTTAGATAAATTTCCTTCGAATCCAGAATCTTCTCATCAAACTCATAAGTGATATCTACCTTTAGGTCATGACAATTACATTTAATCTCCACCAGCATGTCCAAATACCTTTCAAGCACTTCCAAAATCTCCTTTACCAGGTTGTCATAAATGCTTAATTTCCACTTCTTTGAGTCAAACCAAGAAGTATCTAACTCCTTTGGATCATTCACAATTTTCTTACTGACCAATTTCATTTGGTCCATGGAAATTAACTCCTTCATTTCTTGTTAAAGCACCTAGAGGCTGGTATGATCTTTCCTGATCTATCGTAGCTCTGTTATCAATTCTTTCCTTTTATCAACAATCTGAGTGTAGAAAAGCATAGATTTACTAATAAAAAGGAGGATTTCCTAAGACATTTCATCTATCCATTTACTTTCAGCTTTGGAATAGCTCAGATTCTTCCTGATTAATTGCATTGTAAACCCATCCATATCTCGCTTATGATAACTTGAGGCTTCACTAGATATAGAAGGGGGAACTAAACAAGAAATAAAACTTTTTAAATCGAGGACTTAAGATTGCAAATTCACCTTTTCCTTTCTTTCTTCCTTTACCCGCTTAATCAGTGCATTGACTGAATAATTAGCGTGATACACATCACTCTCAAGTGTTTGAGGTATCATATCAACATTTGTGATTTTGTAATGAGCCTTTGTTATTTCATCATCATTCAAATCTTTTACGATATCTCTAAGTTCCAATATTTGATTACCAAAAGTAGGATCAGCCAGCATTCTCAACATTTTCTGAGCTTTCTTTGGCCTTGAGGAAGTTTAGAGAAAATTTGCAACTGTATCTACTCCAACTGTTTTCGTAGGAGTATATTTCCTCTTTTTATCTACTACCTTTTTCAACCATACCAGGGAAGCTTCTACCAAAACGGAATCCTTATTTCCTTGAACAATTTCATTAGACTCACTAGGAGTGACATGTATATTCTCCACCAGGGAAGAGGGTACTTCAGACAAAGGAGGAGAAGTATTGTCTTCAACAATTTTCTTAAAAATGACATCGTAATCCTCAGATATAGGCTTTGTTTGATTGGTCTTCTTTTTAGGAATAGGGGTAGATATGTTATCATGTTCGCACACTGACTTCAATTTAGCCATCTCTTCAGGCTTCTCACCATCACCCCCAAATTGTGAATTTGTGCTTAAAGACCTAGTATCCAATCTCTCTAATGATGTACTCACTGCAACAATTTGAGTTGACCTCTGCTCATTTATCTAAGATGATTTTGGTTCTTGAGTAGAACCAGGAGCCTGCCACCATTTCCCCTCTAACCAATCCTAAGTTCTTTTCAAAACTGGGCCAGCTTGTATATTCATGTTCAAAACTTCATTTCTACTCCAGTCAACCTTGGTATAAGATTTATCAGACAATCTTTCATATTCTAGGTCAATGACCACTGAATCTTCAGTCGCACTATCAGGAATTTGAATAGAAAGTCCAAAAAATTGTATTTTCCTGAGGGTTAACCTCATATAATCTCTTCTCAACACCTCATTTTCATCAACACAATATTCCCAAAAGTCCTCAATAGAAGATTGATGCTAATATGAATTCCCTCCATATTAATTATTTCTCACAAATCTTTTGCTATCAAAATTAGCCCTCATGAAAAAAAGTTGGAGATTATATTCTTTAAGGATTCCTTTAGCGCATTTAGCCATCTAATAATTTTTACACATGAAGGAAGGAGTTATCAATAGGAAAGCATAACCCTGCTTCCCCATGTTCATGTACTTTACATTCACCAAGGCCATTTGTCTACAGACCTCTAGGAATACCAACAAATCTTTTGGATATCTAGGCAATTATAATGGGTCTTTCTCATAACATCCTATCCTCAAGTAGGAAAAATTCTCAAATTGGATATAGAAACTCCCAAAATTTGATACTAAATACATTGACTCAAGAGAAAGATGCATTTTAGGGTTTCCATCCAATTTTATTACAACTTCGATCAAGAATGCATCATTGACAAGGAAAAATTCTCCCATTCCAACCTACTTGGTGAACTAGGGATAACACTTATATATAGGCATGCCAAAAGTTGGAGGTACCTGCAGGTTTAATCCTAGCCAAAAGGATCTTTGACTGGCTATAATGTATATGAAGCAAGAGCATAGATGAAAAGTGATAGTTTTCTGGAAACTGACTAGTTGTTCACTCAAATGAAAAAAAATTATCTTAGCCCTCTCAATGAACATATTCTCATCACAGATAACCACAATAAATTGACACATCCAATCTTCAAAAGATTCAATTTTCATATTTCTGACAATGCGATGTAACAAAGCAATGGCATTTGCAATTTATTCTTTGAAATGAATTCTTTTAAGTTTGGCAGGTAACTGTGAATTTCTTATTTTCTCTGACTTCAACCACCCTTTGGCCATATTCTTGCACCAGTCCTCATTAGCTTAGAAAAATCCATTAGCCACCACTACAAACATATCTTTTATAGGTGCTCTCTCACGAATATTTAGCACGTGGTAAATAGCTTCAGGAGAGACTCTGGCAACAACAGTCCGTGCACAACTTTGATTTCCCTCATTTTTGGAATATACCTTCTTGCGCATGCACCTACCAGGTCCATGCTCAACATAGATTTTGGAAAAACCCCAATGTGAGCTAATCCACTTTCCAACAGTTTTACGTTGACGACAAATTTTCTATTACTTTCCAAACTTGCCTAGAATTCCTCCAGCTTGAAGGATCCCAACTCTGTGTCCCTTACATCGATCCAATGATTTCCAATTTCAGACTACATGAGATCACAATACACAAAGGAACACTCATTTTATTGAATAAATAATTGCAGAAGATGGAGGTACAACTAAAAACTAGACCAAATAAATCTCCACCAGCCTAAATTGTATGAGGATGATAAGACATGCATTTGGTGTTGAATTAATGTGATGCCTTACTTAAATCCTCGGTAAAGAAAACCTTAAGATTTGAATGCTTTACAAAATTCCTTGATAAGAAATCTCCAAGTTGTATTGTATGCCTCATTAAATACATAGGCGGTGCCTCAAAACACGCGGGATGAACAACACATCATCTTGTCACAGAAATTTGAAATTTTATAACCCAAAGCCAGGAGTTTCAAAGTTGTGAATTTTTTTGACTCACAAAATACACAATGAACCAATACACTTGATGCTACAAAAGGAGGAAAGGTCGGGTCATCGAAAGGTTAGAGAAAAAATGAACCCGACGACAAGGTTTAAGAACAACGGGCGCCAGTGACTTAAGTTCCAAAACTCAAAGAACATGTGACAAAGGTTAGGAACTTTGAGGTTCCCGTGACTAAGGCTAAAATGAAGGAAAATACTTATATTTGGGTGGAAAATGAGAATCTAAAGACCTAGAAAGATAAGAATTTAATATTACATGATACATATAATACCCATAGGTAACAAGATGTTCCTAGGAGGTCCTAATTTGAACCTAGGAAGGTCTTCTAGGAAAAAATTCATTAGTAAAAATAGGAAGTTCATCAGTAAAAACAAACAAAGATTCATCTTGAGAAATCCTTTCTTGTTCAATATTTTTCTGCTCTAAATGGTAAACTTCCAAAGCTAAACACAATGGATGTACATTTCTAAGCTTCTCCATGAGGAGTAATGTATCCTAATCACCCTTGGATTCATCAGGTGGGGAAACTTGGGGAGCTTCTTAGATTTCTTGCAAGGAAACATTTTTCTCAAGGGGCTACTCTAATGTAATATATTTATATTTCTAATCTTCTCCTAGATGAGTGAGATATCCTAATCAATAGGATGTTTTATAACTATACTAGGCTGAAGCTGATTATTTTCCTTAATTTGCAAAGAATGAAGGCTTCTGAAACTTGGAATTCCAAGCTTAAAAGGATTTCTTGAGGAGTTAAGGAATTTATCCTCCCTAAAACTTGGGATCTCAACTTTAGGAGTATTAAGAGGCTTACTCTATCTAAAAATTAGAAATTTATACTTATGAACCTCCTCGTGAGTAGGCTGATCAGGAACTGTAGGAGCTATTTGTACCTCTTTCCTTTGAAATTGAGCAGGCAAAGGCTTCACCTACTTCTTTATTGTAGATATCTCCCTTCCAAGATTCTCATCAAATTATATCCTTTGTGTCTCCAAATCTTGCTCATAGAGATAGGCCCGAGAAGCCATCTCTTCCTATTGTTGATTATACTCTTGTTATCTCTTGATCTCCTCTATCTGCTTCGTGAAGTCAGCAATATACCCTTTATACTTGCAATCTCCTCCTTTTCAATCTCTTGGAGCTGGTTTTGAGAATATGAAGACTAATATGGATGTATATGAGTAGGGTTTTCCTAATATGATGGATGATAAGACATATCTCCATGAAACATGGGCATATCCATTCATTCAAAAGTTGGAAAACAAGAAAAAAAATAGATTTTCTGGAATAAACTAGCACTTGATCATACTGAAACCAATAAATTTGATCTCAAAGTTGCTAGATGTGTGCAGATTTTTACCTCCAAAGGTAGATCTTACTAACATACACACCTAATATCAACAATAAATGATCAAATATTGGACTGAAAGAGTCCAATCAGTCCCACTAAGCGTGCCAAATTTTTATAATAGATATTTTCACCCAAATGCTAAGTTTAAATGCTAAAAAATATTATGAAACATGGGGACACCTTCGAGCCTGTGGGTATGCTCATAACGAATGTAAATCTCTAGATTAAGGGCTAGTTCCCTTTTGATTTTTCTATTGAAATGATGATTTTGAAGGAAAAGGGATAGAAGGCTTTGAAATAAATGAAAAAAACTAAATTTGGGAGTATAGTGATGTAGCTAAATGATAACGATGATAAAACCTGCAAACTAATTCATAACTATTCTCATAAAAATGTTTGCATAGTTTAGAAATGGCAATTTGATCACAATAATGTTTCCAAAGAAGGCTTAACAACTTGTCTTTTCAAAAGGAAAATATTTTTTCACAACTTGAAGAACAAGATGAATATAAGCACAATGTAAGACTTGTGATGTGATGTAAAATAATGAATATGACAAAAATAGACGTTTTGATGGCTAAAACAAAATAATTTCATCAAATCATTCACAAAGACACTTTGCATTATTCTGAAGAGGAAAAATTAATAAATTCTAAATGAGAATAGTAGGAAAATACTACATAAAGGCAAATAAAATGCAACCTGTAATCTACTATTCTGTATAAATCTATAAAAAATGAGTTAGAAAAAAGGCTTACAAAACTCTCTGCAAGTGATCAAGAGAGAAAGAAGAAAAAGTGAACTACAAGTTAGAAAAACTAAGTTTTTATGTGATATATATCTGTAATGTGTCTCCATGAGTGAGAAGGGAAAACACTGAGTTACCTACTTACCATAATAGAAATCCCAGTGCCATTTTCGAGCAAGGAGAAAAAACTCAAAAATAGGGCCCAAACTGACTCAAAACTAGGTGAGAAAAGATGGAAACTTTCCCTCCTACGTAGATCGACCCAAAAGGACTAAAAAATCAAGCCAAAACTGGCTAAAAATCAGAATTAGAAAGTTCAGCTAACTCCATGCTTCCATTTCGCACCATTATAATAATTTTTTTTCTAGGAGAACACATAACACTTGCTTTATTTTACTCCATTTAATGACAATTACTCAAGCAATTTATAGAAAAATTGCTTAAATAACATCTTACAATGTTTGTAGTTTCAATTTTGCAAAAAGAAAGTGACCGACCTTGGATTTTGTTTGGATTGTTACAAAAATACAAGGCTTATATGGTTTTGATTAAATTTTTCCATGTATAACATATTCTAAGGTGTTGGCATTTTATTTTCTACAAAATCACAAAAACTTAAGGCACATAGCCCTATGATTTTCTTCAAAAATCATAAAGAGGCAGTAAGTTATTGAAGGCTTAGGCATGTAAAATGTATGCAAGGTAAACAATACCACCAAGGTATTAGTTAAAGCATGAGATTTTTAAATAGTGTGAAAAAATACTAGGTCAACCGAATGAAATAAGGGAAAAACCCTAAAACAAAAGAAACAACCTTCTTTCTTTTCACATTCATTTTCTACTTTGATTTTTACACTCTGCTAGAAATCCTGGGCACCACCATGGTAGGGTTTCGATATGGAGCTTTCATAGCGTCTTCTTTCCGCTTATCCTAATAGCTTTCATGGAGATTTTCGGTCCTCCACATTATTCTATGCTTTGTGGCTGACATTGAGGGCTTATATGGAAGATTTCTTTGTAGATTTGAATGCGTTTTCACATAGGAAAATGATAGAAAAGCTTGGGTAATCTCTGTATCACTCAAACTTTGCATTCCTCTTTATCTCTTTTCAATAAGATGCTCATTTTGAGCTCAGTGAGTGCAAAATGATGAATTTATTTATCTTCCCTGTGTATTCTAGGCATAAAAGACCTCAGGGTTCCATCATTTTTGCAAAATGAAAAACTTTATGCATTCTAGGTTCATTATTTCCTTTGTTTTTTGAAGCCTTTCTATACCTCCATGGCTGCAACTTCATTTTGTTGAGAGGAATTCTAGGTTTTTCTTTATTTTGCACTTGTGGGGTTTATGAAATCTGTGTAAATTTGAGCTCCTTCTTGCTTCATTCTTTGCTTCCTTTCGTATGCTCGAACTCCACGACAAACAGTGACTGTAGCAAGCATCATTTTGACAATATACAATTATTATTTGGTATTCTTTTGATGGCACTTCAGTCACTCACAAGTTTTTATTTTTTGTATGGGTATTTTGATTCTCTTGCAAGAAAAATGAAAGAATGTTCATTCTGGATTCATATTTCACACCCTTTCCTCCATGTTTTATTTATGCCACTCTCTGACATAGATGTTTGCATTATTTATCTCAAATCATTTATAGTTATATGAACAAACAATAGTTTAAGCCCTCTTGACCATGAGATCTCATCTACTACAGGTCTACCTTATTCATTTTGCTTGAGTTGAAATTATACATATCTTCTTATGATTAGTCTAACACCTTTGCAATGAAAACACTTGCTAAGCAAGTGACCTACATGTGCCCAGTCTGTTATTTGATAGGAGATCACTACCACTGCACTTGTATCTACATAGTCATAATGTCCCTGAATCTGAGTCAATAATTCTTTACTTTGTATGCATGTTAATTGGTAGGCTCTTTATTGTCACTTCAAATCCACCATGCATTTTAATATAGTTATCACCCTATCCTTGAACCCCTTCATAGTGAAATTTATAATTATCTTATCACTGCTTCTTCCCTTTACCACTAATAATTGTCACCTCTACTTAACTCTACCTTTCAAGGCCTCCCAACTACTTGAATCTTGTATGGGAAAAAAATTTCATGCTTCTTTAGTACAATCACCTTGTGCTTGATTGGATGGTGTATTTACCAAGTGACTATCCTCTTATTGCAATATAGATTAACACTTACTTCATGATAGCACTGTACTTTCTCATATCATTTTTAATTGAGAACACAAATTGACGTTAAAGTGCACTGCTATTTGATTACTATGCTTGCATACTTTTTCAAATTTTTTGCTCCTTTTGTCACTTAATGGATGGTTGTACCATCAAGGTATACACTTTAAATGATATAGACAATTGAAAACATGATGCATGACAAAAATAAGATATAAAATAATGATGAAAACACCATTCAATGAAACTAAACAATGACAACATCAAGAATTTGTATGCAAACAAAACTCCATCACTCATAAAAAGTGCACTTTTATTCTATTTTGTAGATTAATTAAGCATCTTAAATGGGCCCATTGTTCATTTATGATTCCATTTCAAAGTGGAGGGCTACTTCATTGCACCTTTAATTTGGTTGTCATGAATGGGCAATGTGTTATTTATTGCATTCACTTTATAAATCATTCCTCAAACTGAAAATGCTTTCTTTGAACAAGCAAAATGTCCTTCACTTATCTCCTTCCCCTTTAAGACTCAGGGGCAGCATACTAGGCTCAATCCTTGTGGGAGCCCATTTTTTCACCACATGCTGAAATGTCAAAAGAAATGAATCCAACAAAAAAAATTCACCTATACCTACACAGTGAACAAACATGTTAGATAAAAAACAATGAAGCTCAATGCTCCTATGATGTTTGATTTTTAGGCTCTCTTGCATACATATGATACTTGCTCAACTGACTTAATGCATCATAGGCATATGCTATATTTCTGTTGATAGGACATATGATGAAATTCATATCTAGAGCTCTAACCAACCCTTTCCACCATCTGTAGGTACATTTGAAGATTAGGAGCAAGGAGGAGCATGCAACCATGAAGACCAACACACGTCTACCACAAGCAATGATGGATATGTTTGTTTTCATGTGTTCTTTTCATTACTTTCATCTTCAAATGTATAGTATATCTTTTATGTTGCATTAGTTCAACTAATCCCATGACTTGTGTGGGATATTTCATCTTTATTTTCCTTTCAATATATGAAACAACAACATTTATGCAGTCTTATGTATATTCCATTACAAAATGAATGAAACATTGTAAAAAAGAATGAAAGCAATATCTTGTAATTTTATGTAGTTTTCTTTATGTTGTAAAACATTGCACAATGAAAATTGAATTCTCTATTTGAAGCTTAGATATGAAATGATTAAGCATAGTAGAAATATGTTGGAATACCTTTCACCTTTAAATTTAATCAACTATTTCAACTCTACCAAATTGAGCTATAGGTGAAAATTTGGTAATAGTTACTCCAAATACACACTTTTTTGGATTAAGTCTCAAGTTATACTATTCGAGCCTATCAAACACCTTTGCAAGGTTGGTCAAATGGTCTTTTCTCTTGATAGAATTTTCTAGAATATCATCCACATAGTCTTCCATAATTGTATGTAGTATATCATGGAAGATCGTAGTCATCGCTTGCTGATGGGTTGCCCCTACATTTCTTAGACCAAATGGCATGACATTCCAGTAGAAGGTACCCCATGGACATGTGAATTTTGTTTTATGTTGATCATCATGGGATATTTTTATCTAAGTATACCCAAAGAAACCATCCATTAAGGATAGCATTTCATGGCTTGCGATTAAATCTACAATCATGTCTATACTTGGAAGAGGAAAGTAATCCTTTGGAAAAGATTTGTTAAGATCTTGGAGGTCCATGCAAATTCTTATGTACCCAGTTGGCTTTGACACTGGTACTAGATTCAATATCCATTAAAGATAATCGATTGGTCTGATGAAGCCCACATCTAGTAATTTATTTAGTTCTACCTTTACCAACAGTGCTATTTGAGGATGCATTTTCCTTAGTTTCTGCTTGATAGGTTTAGCTCTAGAAAATATGGCCAAGTGGTGTATAACTAAAGTTGGATCTATTTGTGACATGTCTACATATGTCCACACAAAATTTATCTTTCTTTTGTTGATGAACATTGTGAAGTTCACTTTCTCTTCAAGATCAAGTGATGCTATATGCTATATGATCTTTGCATTTTTTGTTGTGCCAACATTGATGGATTATGCTTCCTCCACTAGGAGTGTTGACTTCTCTTGATATTTAGATATAGGGAGATTGAATCCTCCATCTTCGAGTGCCTTAGAGAGGTTTTCACCTTCAGATTTGTCCTTTATTTTCTCCTTTTTAGGATCCTATAGAGCCACATTGTGGTTTTCTCTAGGGAATCTCTCTTTCATTTTTATATTATCTTTTTCAATTTTGCGACTAAAGGATACAATATCCCCATCGAAATATTCTTCCTATTCGAGTCCCATGATGAACCCTACTTTATGATCTCTTACTGGTATATTAGTTTGAAGTCCCATAAACTCTCCAATTGATTCATCAGTCTAGAATTGATCCAAAATAGGTGTATGTTGTTGTTGGTCCCGATCTATAAATTGTGGGTAGCAGAGGAGTAGTTTATCAACATTATCTATAAATCTTACAAAATTTATTGAGATGGTTAATGTGGCTATGTCATCATTTTCCCATTGAGTATCTAGGTCATCATTGCTAGAAGAAAACGAATCACATTTAGTGGCATCCCACTCATACGCATTGGAGTTTGTTTCATAAGTATGATCTTTAGATATAGTTTATGTAAGTTGGGTAGGGACTATACCTATGTGAAATTTGTCAAATAGGTCTTCAATTATTAAATTGAAGTCTATACGATTGTAGATATCCAATATCTTAATGCTAGTAGAAGGAGCTCCTTTCTTAAAAGAGGTATGTCCAATTTTTGGAGTAACCACGTCTATAGAACCATAACCTAGTCCCATGTTCTTTTTTCTTTGTTCCACTATAATGGGCTCCCATCTACCTTGTTTTTGTAGCCCAAGGCCACCTCTTCCAATGTATCCCATTTGTTTAGCTAACTGATATCATTTACTTATAGGATCAATTAGAAGAGGTTGTGGTTGTTCTGGTTCTTCTTGGTATTCTTTGTAAATCATGGACAAGTCTTCTTTGAATATATTTTCATCCTTCATATCTCTCCACTTGGTAAAAATTGTGGGTTTGGCTATCATTTTTACTGTTTGAACATATTTGATCTCCTTACGTCCTCAATAAACCTTTGGTGTTGGTGTAAGCATTCCAATACAAAATTCTTGATTGAAATGATACGTTTGAAATGCTTGGTGGAAGCACTCAGTTTTTGGTTCCTCATTTTTTGTAGTCTTAGTAGAGGTTGATGGTAATGTGGATGGGTCAACATAGGAGGAGTGGAATGATATGTCATTGTTGGGTATATGCTGGATTTTGTTATATTTTTCCTCCAATTTTGCACAATAATGGAAGGGTTCATGATCAAAATATAATGTAACCTCCTTTCCTTCGTGGGGAAAATTTAGACACTAGTGAAATGTTGAAGGAACTGCTTGTAGTGCATGAATCCAAGGGCATCCTAGAAGAAGGTTATATGGTAACTCAAGGTCAAGTACCTAACATGTGGCTTTCATCATTGTTGGTCCTATTTGCATAGGAAGCCTAATGGTTCCTTTTGAATTCCTTTCAAATTTTTCATAAGACCTTATAGTAAGGATTTTTCCCTTGTCTATTACATCGTCAAAATACCCCAACTATTTAACAAATTTCAAGGTACAAATGTTTAGGCCTGCATCGTTATTTATCAACACTCTTTTGACCATATGTTTATGGACACCAACCTCTATGTAGAGAGCTTGGTTGTGGAATGGATTTTGTGGAATGTCTTTCTTGGAAAAGACTAAATGATGATTGGCGATGATTTTTCCAACCATGGCTTGAAACTAGTCAGGATTGAGGTTGTTAGGGATTGATACTTCCAGTGCATTTTCTAGTATCTCCCTATGTGTAGGTGATAATTTGAGAAATTATAGGATGGATATCAAAGAAGGAGTTCTCTTTAGGTGTTCCACAATACTGTAGTCATTTGATGACTTAGTTACGGGCTTATGTGGGATCCTTGTATTGTGACTTTCCCTTGACGGGTAGTTACATTACATTTGGGGTCCCTACCTTGTATAGTCAACACATTTACCCTAGTGTCATCTGCTTGGGAGAGGGTACCTAGAACTGTGTCACCATAGGTGTAGTTAATATTGTGATAGTATTGGTCCTTTCCTTTGTTATTCTTCTTAGCATGGTTTAGAATTGGATTTTTGTATATTTGGAGGTCTTTGTTTCTAGGACAATGTTTGATATCCACTTATCCCTTGTCGATCAAGTCTTGTATTATGTGCTTGAGTCTCATGCAATTATTCATTGTATGTCCTTTGATTTTGTGGAACTCACATAAGTCCTCATTGTACCATGGTGTTTTGAAGCTTGGATCCTCATAGTTTGGGTGATCTTTGACCTTGATGAGGTTTTTTTGCACTAATTTGTGCATGATTGTCTCAAGGGCTTCTCCTAATGCAGTGAAATTCCTCCTTGGTTGATCATATTGCCTTTGTTTCCCTCAATTATTTTATTGGTTAACCACTTGATTATTTTGGGGATAGGTGAGTTGATTGTTTTGTGCATTATTGGGAGTGTATATCATTTGTGCAACTTGAGGTTTGATTTGAGTTACATTAGGATTTTGTATGTTCCATATTGCTCTAGTATCAACTACACCATAGTTTGTAATGTTTTTGTTCTTGGCCCAAATCTTAGGTTTGTCATTTGGACTAGAAGGACTATCTTTTGAGTTGTTTAGTTTAAGGACTCCCCTTTCTATGAGAGCTCTCTCAATATGTAGTCCCTTTTCAATAGTTTATTCAAATTTCACATGAAATAACATAGTGAGTTGATAATTGATCTTTGGTTGGAAATTTGAAACGAAGATATCTACCCATTCCTTTTCAAGAATAGGCCACTTGCACCTACTAGCTTTATGTCTCCATATTTGTAAGTAGGAGGTAAAGGATTCTCCTTGACTCTATTTAATCTTGTATAGATCTATGATGGTGACGTCCTATTCTATATTGAATGAGAAGTGGTTTAAAAGTTTGGTAGCTAGTTCATCAAAACTTTTAATTCTTGATGGTAGATGGGAGAACCATTCCATAGTGTGACTAGTAAGACTACATGGAAAGAGCCTCATTAGGTAGGAATCATTTTTTTGGACTTCCATGCATGATACCAAGAAATATTGCACGTATTCTACTGGGTCTCCCTTTCCTTTGTATTTGTCAAACTTTGGTATTTAAAAGTTTTTTGGAAAGGGGAGCATAGTAATGGAATGATCAAAAGGAAATTGACATATCTCTTGTAGGGTATAAGTCTTATTTGGTATTCCTATTTGTATGTCTGATATTATTTGATTCATTGCTTGTAGTTTCATGTCCATATTTGTTTTTTGTACATTTATTTGTGAATCCTATGTGTAGTAGCCTTGTTGTCCCAGAATGTTTGTTTGGTCATAAGTTGGGTATGATGGGGGTATTGAACCTTGGTAACCATGTTGGGTGAAAGGAGGGTTCAGTCCTTGTTGTGTGGAAGAAGGATTAGGTCCTTGTTGAATCTAAGGAGGTTTAGTTCCTTGTTGGATGTAAGGAGGGTTATATCCTTGTTGAATGTAAGGAGGGTTAGATCCTTGTTGTATGGAAGGAGGGTTAGCTCCTTGTTTAACATAAGGAGGGTTAGCTCCTTGTTGTTTGGAAGGAGGGTTTTATCCTTGTTGAATGTAAGGATGGTTAGGTCCTTGTTGTTGTTGTTGTTGTTGTTGAGGAGAGGTACTTTGATAGTGTGTTGGAATTACACCTTGTTGTTGGGATGAACTGTATTGAAGGTTACCATGGTGGTTTATTGGCAGGATACTTTGTTGATGGAACAAATTGGGAAGGGTACCATGTGGCACACCTTGTTGTTGTACTGTTTATTGTGAAGGGGACCGTGTGATCCACCTTGTTGATTGAAAAGGGTACCCTATGGCACACCTTGTTGTTGGTATTGTTGATTTGTTGATTGAAGGGGACCATGCAACTCACCTTGTTGATTGGAAAGGGTACCCTGTGGCACACCTTGTTGTTGGTATTTTTTATTGGGAAAGGGACCATATGAACCACCTTGTTGATGGTATTGTTGTGGAAATTGCCCTTATTGATTTTGTACATTTTGGGAAGGGTCAATATATGAAATGTTTTGGGGCACATATTATCTTGTTGGTGGGTTGTTACCTTGTGGAATGTATTGAGATGGACCTCATTGATATTATTGGGCCACTATCGCTTGTTCGATTTGAGACAATTTCTTAAACAAAGGATTGTCTATTGATTGATCATTTCCTTGTGAGAGGATTTGTGGCATTTTTGGAATCTCCAAGGGTTTGGGTATTCTCTCACAACTAAGTTATCTCCTAAGGCAATTAGGTGAGGATCTTTAAGACCTTCCACATTAAATTCTATGGGAAACTTAGCACCACTTTGTGCTAATTTGAAGAAGTAAGTATTCTGATCCTTTCTTAGGAGTTTTTCCATCAATTCGAGCACCTTGGGATTGTTAGAATGTTGAAAGAATTCTTCATCATTTATTTCTTCCTCACTATCCACTTCTTCCATGACCATATCCTTGGGTTTTTGGTTTGATCTATCCATGGCATCTTGTTGTCTATAGATTACCTCTTGATCACTAGGTGATTGGTTTGATTTATGTTAAAGGTGGGTTCCTTTTGAGGAGTCACAAGGTCACTTGTTCTATAACCCCATGGGTCACTTCCTTTGTTTGTGGTGTTTGTTGGGGGCATGCTAGCACTATTTTTTTTGCTTCCATCTAATTTATGTATTGTGAACATGTGGTTTTCATAAAAAAGTGTCAAGATTTTATGAACGTTTGGTGATTTCTAAATTATGATATGAACTAATGCTTTCTTTTTGGGATTTTCTATTTTTAGGAAATAAAATTGCATTTTTTTTGAGATTTTCTATTTTTTAAGGATGGTGTCTATTTCCACATGGGAGGTGGTAATGCGGGCCTTCTAACCACAAGATCTTCTTTCCATTCCTCTTTATCTTGGATGTTAGCTACATTTATCCACTAGGTTGGTGTTTCATTTTTCTCAAATATGAACCTCTTCAAACTACTGATGATATCCATTTGTTCACCTTCAATTTGCATGAGACTTGGTTGTATGATAGGTGCTATTAAGTTTGGTTATTAAATAGGAGAAATTGGATGCCAAATGGTCATAAGGTGAAATGATGAAAGTGTTGGTGTTTTGATATGGTTTTTTATGATTCTCAAGACCCCAAGGTTTGAGTAATGTTTTGGGATGACGCTATTCTTTGGAACTCAAAATGTTGAAAGACCTGGGTTGATATTTCACTTCTTTTTCTAGAGGATATGTTGCAGGAAATTACTTGAACTAGCCTTGAGGTTCAAGAAAATGTTGATATCTTAGAAGTTTGAGTGAAGGAATCATCCAAGTTGTTTTTTTTTATTTTGAATTTCTAAAAATTAGGATGGGTTGTTTGATATTGCAAATGGATGATGGACTAATGTAAACTATGATATATTTTTGGGAGTCTAGTTGTTTCATTCTTCAAAGAGTTTTTAACCATTTTTAGATTAGTTTTTTTATTTTTACTAGCAAAGAAAGCAAAAGCGGTAATTTTGAGGCAAAGGTGGCAATTTTTGTCAAATGCGGCTAGATTATAGTCAAGTGCAATAGTAACAAAAAAAAACTGTGGCTAGTTTTCTCAAAAGTGGCCTCTATAATCTTTATTACAGGTGAATTTTGAGTAGGAAAAAGCAGCCTTCTTGGTCAAAATTGACAAGTTTTTAGTCAACTATGACCAGTAAATTTTGTCAATTATGGCACAAACAAGGTCAAATATAGCTAGTTTTTAGAAAAGTACTAGTTTTTCAAAAGCGAAAGATTTTCATCAGTAACTATCATAAGATAGAGGGAAAAAGTGACAATTTTTTGTCAATTGCAGCCAATTTTTGGTCAAGTTCGGCAAAAACAATAGTAATAGCGGTATTTTGTGTAGATTTTTTTTCTAGTTTCCATGTTTGGAAGTAGCTTGGATAATTTTGTAGTTTTGAATGACTTCATTTGATCTATTTTTAGATTTGGCAAGTGATATAATGTAACACAACAATCAAAAGTATTTGACCTTAAATGTCTACAACTTTAAACACTTTTCTTTCCACAAAATCTCAAAGTTTGTGGAAGTCAAAATACTAGAGTGATAGTTTCCAATGTTTACTTTGTCTTTAATGTGTCTTGAAATGTGAGCCTAAATTGCCAAAAACCTTTAAAAATATTATTTTAAGATATCCTTAAGGAGTGCAAATATAGGGCTCTTTTCAAAGGATTCGCATTAAGTCAAAAGGTTTTGAATTTTGAGAACCATGTTAAATGCTTGCTTTGATGTGATCATTTTAATTCAAGCACAATACTTGATGTTTCAAAGTAACTGAAAGATTTTGGAAATTTCGTGAAGAAAATTGAAACCTTAGGGACAAACACTTCCTTCTAGGTGGGCTTACCTCATGCCTTGAAGGGATGATTTTACATGCAATGAATGGAGAGTGTTTTAAGCTCAACCATAAGTCAGACTTGGTAAGTAACTTCTTAGAATCAAAGTTTTGATGCACCACTTCAAAGAATTTTTTTGGCTAAAAAAGGGTGGCTTTTACAACATTGGTTCTTAATCATGTTTTGGGATAAACTAGTGTTTATACATGCAGTGATTCACTCAATTAAGAGGTCTCCCAACCCTTGCAGGTTTTTACGTATCTCACAGATATTGAGGGATACTTTCAACGGTATAGAAAATCCACACCAGATGGTTGATGGCTTTCGTCACACCCACAATTATTTATATAGAGGACAAAAAAAAAAAGTATTGCTTAGGTCGTTCCCTCTCACAAGTCAAGAGTCAAGCCCTTTAAAGGTATGCTTTGAAATGTAAACAAATGATGTGTGAAACTCAAGATGCTTTTCATCACCCAAGATCGCCAAAATGGTGTGAGGGGAGAGGATAGACACCTAGTTTTCCAAACACATAATACACAATGTACTATTCATTGAAATGTTTTTTTTAAGCCTCAAAAAAAGATAAAATAAAAATAAAAAATAGAGTAAAATAAAATAAAATGAAATAAAGTGTGTAAAAGATAGTAATTTGTTCTTTTTGATGTGCACCAAAGTGAAGTATTCTAGATTTCAGACAAAAAGATAGCAACATGCAAAATAAAAAAGAATTTGTCTAATTTTAATCACTATTTGAAGTTTTCTAAAGCCTTGTCTTTAATTGGTCAACAAAATGAAATCATGTGTTTCATCAACATATTGAAATCGTTTGGTTGAAAGAAATTTGTTTTTAGAGCACCAAAATAGCGTGTTTGTTCCATTCTAGAAAGCTTTGTAAAAAATATTGTTTAGAGCACAAATTGAAAGCATGAGGATTTGTGGGGTTCTTTTAATAGCACCAAATTAAAATTTCCTAAGTTGGAAAGCTTCTGAAAATTATTTTTAAGCACCAATTGAGATTTTACTAAGCTAGAAAGCTTCTCAAAGTTCTTTTTAAAGCACCAATTGAAAGCATGTGATTTGTGGGATTCATTTTATGCACAAAATTTAAAGTTTTTCTAATCTATAAAGCTTTTGAAATTCCTTTTAAAGAACCAATTCAAAGAGTGTGGATTTGTGGGGTTCTATATATAGAACCAATTGAAATTTTCTAAGCTAGAAAGCTTCTAAAAATTCTTTTTAAACACCAATTGAGATTTTCTTAAGCTGAAAATGCTTTTGAAAGTTTAAAACTTCGACCGTTCACCTTCCCTGCAATAAGAGAATGTTAGTTGTTTCTTGGATAAACCCATGCCATACTTCTGCAAATCCTACATAAAGAATTTTAGCGCCAGTCAAAAATTCAAATCAAGCAATCATTAGCATTAGAAATCGAATACTAACATGTAGCTTTTAGACAAAAATTGACAAAGAAAAATAAAATTTGTTGAGCAAAAGCAACCCTATCAGAATAAAGTGTGGCTAAAAAAATCAAAAGCAGCTCCTATTTGTCAAACAAATTTTTTTGGAAAATTCAAGTGCGGCCTTATGATTTTAGCAAAAGTGCCAAAAATGAAAAAAGGGGCCAAGAATTTTTTGACTGTAGTAGAAACATGAAATCGATTGCGTGAGTTTTCTGTAGCTTCTATGTGGAAAATTTTCAATTGCTTTCCAAGACCCACAACTTCAAAATTTACTCATAAAACAATTAGTGCTAATGACTATGGTCCCATTGGGTTTGCCAAAATGTGTAAGGAAAAAATTAAGGAATGCACTAAGATCAATGTTGAATGAATTTAAACTAATCTAATTCAAACAAAAAGATGATTCATGCCCATTCTCATGAAATGAAGCTACGAAGAATGAGCTCAAATAATGCAATCAAAAGAAATAACATAAAATAAATTTGTAGACATTGAAAAAATGTCTTAGTTTGTGAGCGTCATTTTTCTTGGCCTTCGTCTCCACATAATTAAATAATTTCAATTATTTAATTATTCTTGAGCACATTCTCCTATTAATTAAATGATTTTTAATTATTTCATTAATTCACTTCTTAACCTTATTCTGTCATGATCGATTAAATAAATTAATTACATCATTAATTCCCCCTCTTCTTCAATAATTAAATAAATTATTATCTATTTAATTATTTCTTTATTACCTTTCGTCTATAATTAAAAAATTAAAGTTAATTATTTAACTATTCACTTATCCTCTAATTCCTCTATGGTTAAATAATTGTCAAAATTATCTCCCAACCCTCTCTTTTATTAAATAATTGATTCAAATTAATTATTTATTGCTCTTTCCCATTTTCTCTTATTTAATTAAAATGATTTTATAAATTGTTTTAATTAAATTCCCACTTGCCTTTTCCTCAAATAAATAATTTTTAAAAAATTATTTATGCCTCCACTTGTCAAGAGATTCCTTTCTCATGAATTAATTGATTTCCAATTTTTAATTTGACCATTATCCCTCCACTATCTCATTTTTGAATCTCATCCATTGATAATCTTTGGGTTCTTTCTAAAATTGACCATTCGTTTTGTAACTCCCATTGCATGTCGTCTCGTTCATTGATCTCAAAATATTTCAAGAAGATTGATCTCGACCGTCCATTCGAATGGTTGTCTATAAAATAAGCATTTCTCCTCCATTTTTTTCCTTAACAACCACTTATCTCCAACTTTGTTTCTTACTATTTGCAGGTGTTTGCAAAAGTTAGATTACAAATCTAAGGGAATTTGCAAAAGAAGAATGAGAGGCAAGAGAAGTGATTCAAGTTCAAGCATGAGGAGTGTTTTGATTTGATGGTTTCATTTTCTTTATGATTTCATTGTTTTCTCTTGTTTGGATGAGGTTAATAGCTTATAAGTGCTATGGTTGTCACTTTTATCTAGGCTAGGTTGAATTTACGCATCTTAAATTGGTGAACCTGACGTGAAGAAAAGATTTTGTAGGATAAGTATGGATTTTTATTTATTTTTGTAGGTTGAATTTACGCATCTTAAATTGGTGAACCTGACGTGAAGAAAAGATTTTGTAGGATAAGTATGGATTTTTATTTATTTTTGTAGGTTTTTAGTATGAAATGATGCAACTAAGACATGGAACGAGACAAGTGATAGGAAGCAACACAATTGTTAAGAGAAACGACACAACTGTTTGGAGACTAATCGAATTTAAAACTATGATGCATCTGTGGAAAATAGCGATGCATTCATGGTTGGGAAAAAATGAATTCAAAATCATGATGTAATTTCTCTGGTGTGACACAACATAGTGACACATCTATAGTCTCAAATGGCACAACTACTTGTTGGTATAAAATTTTCTATTTTTTTGTTTTCTTTCAATTTTTTTTCTTTTGGGGTTTTCATATAGGTTAAGGTATTTTTGTTCTAATAGTCTCCTTTTAGAGTGTGTCTTTGGATTTAAGGAGTTCCCAAAAAATGTTTCTTTCGAAACAAAAAATATCAAGCTCTTTAGTTTAGATTTAAGAAATTTTATTTTGTTTGTCTTCCAACTACAACTTGCATCAGGACCATAAGGCTAAAATGAACCTGAATACTTGACTCATAAAGGCTTAAAAAGAACAACAATATGCATTTTCTCACTCATGGGTATTAAAATGAACTTGCATAAAATGTCATTTTCTTACAATTTACAAGTGTTTTCAAATCATAAGCAAGGGTTTAAAAGTTACAAGTGTTCTTTATGTTTGGTGGTTTGCAACTGTCATAGAGTGTGTTTGCTCTCCTCTTGTGCCATTAGGCGATCTTGAGGATCAAAAGAATTAATTTGGAATTTGTGCAATCACACCTCACAATTGGATTTTGGGCTTAAAATGAACACCATGTGAGTGTGAGGTGAAGACGTTTGCATATTCTCTCCTTGTGCTTCATGCAATCTAGGAGACCAGAAACAACCTACTTCCTCACTATTTTTTACCTTTTTAATTTAGAGGGCCTACTACCCCACTTTGAAAGGTGGGAACGACCCAAGCGATAATAGGCTAAAGCCAAGACCTTCGAAACCACTATATAAATGATGTGCTTGTGATGAAAGCCTCACGTAATAAGGTATGAATGTGCCATATCGACAAGTGCCTCCCTCAATAGCCCCATCAGCTACGTAAAAATCCTTTCTTAGGAAGGGAGTGGGAGGCCTCTTGACTGACCATAGTCTTGAGCTAATATTACTACATGTATGGCCAACTTGAATAGATGCCCTTACTAGAAACCAATTTGTGTTAGTGACCTAAACCCATTTTTTTATACACTCATTGATTGGAGGAGGTTGGACCTCTAAAGCTGCCTCACGTCTTCATTGAGTATGCTTAGAGAGAAGAATTCCTCTTTTGGGGGAATGAGACTTGGTGAGCCTAAGAAGTGAGTGTTGTGGAGGGGATCTAGTGCCACCAAGTATCTAGCTATCCACCTTGCTTAAGTGGTTGGAGAAATCCTAGTGGGAATATCAACCAATTGTTTCCTTACCAACCATAGGATTCATTCATTGTTGTCTATGTGTGTTTTATCTTGAAATAAAACATTTTCACATCCAGAAATAGACTAGAAACAAACATTTTCTACTACATGCTATGTTTTCCAAATCAAGTTTTACCAAAATCAGTCAAAAATCCATTCAAAATTGGGTCAAAACCATCAAAACTTCAAAACCAATATTCTAGCACCACAACTAATACAAATAGACTTGCAAATAATATTATGAACCACAAGTGTTATACTGAGCCACATTCATAGAAAATAGAGCCACATCTGTCATCCTAAACCATAACTGAACTCTAGAAACCTGTAACCTCAAACAACGCATTTGTAGAAAAAAGTGTCGCAACTACTTGATAACGAGAAACTCTCAAAACCTTTGTCTAAATCCATTCAAATTATTTGATAGTGATCCTAAATTTTGAACTAGAGACTTTCAAGCCTTACTAGTTCATGCTAGCATTACCATTTAGGACCACATTTCATTATAGGTTACTTTCCTCACTCTTTTTTATTGCATAAATTAATCTTAAAACTTTTGGTTGCACTTGGTCTTTCAAAATTCAAACTTAGGGAGATTATTAAATTCTTGGATAGTACATGGTCACCTATCCCATTTTTCATTTACCTTCATCTTTCACTCTACCAATCCTTTGTCATTGACATCTTGGTCAAATTTGAGTCCCAAGCTTGTATCCTAGCCTAGACTCAACCTTGTCAAAATTATCATTATCACAAAGGTCAAACATATTTAGATTTATTACCTTGAACGTAAATTAGTTTGACTATCATCCTTTATCTCAAAAAATTTAAGCATTACCTTAGTCTCATTTAGATTCACATTTCACCCCTTTGACCATAACGTTGTCATCACCATATCAATCTTTGACCTTGTACCTGAATTGCATTTTCATTTTTATCCCAAAAATACAAAAAAACATAGTTCATTCTCATCTTAGCCTTAGCATAATTTAGTCCCCATACCATTTTCCTTGGTCGTAAATTAGTCAACCTTTCACATCCTTTTGCATCCATTAGTCTCATTATCCTTGCATCCTTATATTCAAAAAAATCCAAAAAAAAAGCATAGTTTAGCCTCATTATCATCTTGCATTATTTCCCCAACTAGAAAAGTCTCACATGGTTGAAACAAGGTCACATACCAAAAGAAAGGACATGGATTTCTCAAGTGATCCCTTTTATGACACCACCCTTGGAATAAACTCAAATCATTCCACACCTCAAAGAGAGACACCACAAAGAGAGACACCATAAAGAGAGAAAACTGACACATTGGACAACCTAAACTTAGATGAATTCAACAAAAAAATGACCCAAGAGTTTTCAGCATGGTTGATCAACTCATTGGTGTTGACCCTAATGGATTCTTTTACACACTAGCTAAAAAGGGTGCCAAAATACCTCAAGGATTTAATATATCAACCATTGTAGAAGAAGATACCCAAAATCCGTTTGCACTAGGTATGCCCTCATCACAACAACTATCAACAATACCACTTGGGATTACTAAAAACATGACAACCACCACCACACACATCCCTATCATCTCCACATTTGGAAATAAGATGACCCATACTACCACACAAGGACCAAGTTTCACATTTGGGAGTATAGAAAATTCCATGGGAAAGACCTTTACAAACATTCTTTTCCAAAATTTCAATCAAGGCCCTATATCACAAGGTCCTACACCTTTGCTTCAAAATACAAATCAAGGTCCCATAGCTACACTTCAAAACACAAATCTGGGTCCTTCATTTCAATTTCAAAGTACACCCTCATAAAATTAAAATCAACCAAATAAATCTAGAAAGGTTCACATTGTCTCACGAAAGATCCCAAATCAAAATACCAATCAAGGACCTACATTCTCAAAAATTAAGCAAGGACCTATCCCATAAATCTATAATTCCAATCAAGGACCTACTCCATCATTTCAATACGTAAATCAAGGGCCTACACCTTCATTTCAGAATTTTAATCAAGGACCTACACCATCATTTCAAAATGTGAATCAAGGACCCACACCATTCTTCCAAAACATAAATTCTATACCAAATATAAATATGACGTTTGGGACAAACCTAAATTCCAATGTCATTCCAAACCAAAAAAACACACATCAATATGGTAACCAAGGTCCCATGCCTCAAAATACTAATCGCAACCTAAATCTGACATATGAAACCACATCAAAACAATCCAACACCATCTCTTGTAGACACATTGATGCAAAACATATAGGCCCTCCAACAACAAATGACAAATATACAATTTGGAAACAATCAAAAGACCTACTCTATAGAGGAATTGTACCCCTTTCAATTTGACAAAAATCTATACATTGCACCCTTTCCCCCTCATTTCACAACACCACCTTTTCCCAAGTACAAGGGGACAAGGGATCTAGTATAACACATTGAATAATTCAACATGTAATTTATGGAAATCTCATATGATCCCACCTATTTAATGAGAATATTCCCGTGAAGCCTCACAGGGCTAGCACTGAATTGGTTTGCACATCTCCCTCTAGGGATCAGAATATGGGGTGAACTGGCTGACAATTTCATTAACCACTTTTCCTTCAACATTAAAAATGGTGTCACCCTTGCAACATTGAGCATGACCAAACAAGAAGAATGGGAATCATTTACCTCGTTCTACCAGAGATGGCGAGTTTGGTTAGCAAGTTCCCTTGTCACATTCCTAAGAAACAATTGGTCACTATGTTTGTTGAAAACCTTGACAAAGAAATGATGAGTATCCTACAAATCCAATGTTGCACAAAATTTTATGAGATCCTTGAGAAAGGTTTGTTTATTGAAAAGGGTCTTGTTGCAAAAGGACTAGTCAAGGTAAACAAAGAGAATCCAAAACCCAACAATGACAAGAGAAAATATTGGTCTTAAAACAAGAATGTCACAAATGATGGAGTTGTTGATGCCAAACTGATATCCAAAGGTCAAAGCATTCATCTTAAAGGTCCTTCCTCATCAAATATGTCGAATACATCAAACACCCAAGTGCAAGGTCAAAACCCAACACTAAACATAGTCTAAAACAATCAACAACTAAGAGGTCCCCTGCGTGCCAAAAGAACATACACTCAATTGGGTGAACCTATTGAATCAATCCTAAGTTTTTTTTTTTCAATATAATGTCATCTCACTACTAAACATAAAAAATCATGAACCCTCATTGATCAAACTTGACTGGTGGAAAGAAGATGAATAATATGAATAGCACTACGACAAGGGACACAAAACAACTAGATGTTGGATATTCAAGAATATCATTCAAGACCTCATTGAAAATAGAACCATTTTAGTAGGTTATTCACAAAATAAGACAAATTTTGATTACACCATATTTAAAACTCCCCTGCAAGACCATGGTAAAGGAAAAGCATCTAGTTCAGGGAATAACAACAATAATACCAGTTATGCCGCCATCAAGCATGATTACAACACTATTATCCTTAAGGTCAGAACCTTTAATGATTGGATTTCCACCATCACCATAAAAAAGCCAAGTTTGGAGTGCTACTACCACTCACCGAACCAAGATAACTATTCCAGGACCCCCTTCCAATCCACATCCAAAAGATCAGTATAATCTCCTCAACCATCTAGGAAAAACCCCCACATAAATCTCTATCATGGAACTCCTTTGCATATCACCACAACACAGAGCTATCCTTGATAAAGCATTGTAAGTAGTGTTTGTACCTGCTAACCTAGATGTCAATGAATTTCAGGCCATGATTGGGTACCTAGCTATGCCACACCATGTCACCTTTTTCAAGCAAGACTTTTCTGCACAAAATTCAGACCACAATGATGCCCTACACCTTGAAGTATGCATTAATAAACACAAGATCAAATGAGTCCTAGTATATGGTGGAGTAGATCTAAACATCTGCTCACTAAAACTGGTGAAAGCATTGAGATACTCTAAGAACTATATAGACCAAACCAAGAAAATTGTGACCAAAGCTTATGATGATGCTGAACATTCATCCAAAGGTGTAATTTCACTACCTGTAAGAGTTGGGTCAGTGCTACAAAATATATAGTGTTTCATGTCTTGGATCTAAATTTACACTACAACCTTCTCCTTGGCTGCCCATGGATCTATGTGATGAGGGATATCCCATCCACCTATCATCAATGCCTCAATTTTTTTGTACAATGGCAGAAAAATTACTATCCTAGGTGACCCCGATCCTTTTCAATATTGCACAAACCTAAAAGGAACTATTGAATGTCAAGTTCCCATCAATTGAGAGGCCTCATTATCCACCTCATCTAGCACTCCATCTCACTACGTTGATCCATCCATCCTTGTCAATTCATCCACACCATTCACCCCACCTTCCACAACCAAAATCCAAATTCAAGACAAAAGATGTAGAGAATACAACATGAAGAGTCTCTTTTTCATTGGAAAATTACCTAAATTTCCTGAGTCTTATGGTAAAACACATTTTTTATAGCCTAAAGTTATCATTCATAATCCCCCTACCACCTTCACTAAATGGGGGGAGCTAACCAAAGAGGCTTTAGATGACTATATTCTCACATGGTTATACAAAGAAGAGGAGGATATTGAACCTTAGAAATTTCTAGTTGAACAATATTCAAAAGGGTTCCTGATAATGAAATGACAAGGATAGGATGGACACAACAACCTTTGCCTAAATAAAAAAGGAATGTTGGAAAATTTACAACCTCCTAAACTGCTAAATAAATAAAGGTTAGGGTTTTTACTAATAAAAGTGACTATCTAGGGTACTGGGTTACCCTCGAGTGAGACTGTTGACTCTTCAAATGAAATTGAGACATCTGAGGACTATTATACCAACTCTAATTCCAATGAATGGGAATGGGATTTGGAATCCTATAGATCCATCAGTAATTATAACCTTGAAGAAAAAATTAGAGAACCTGGTGAGCCTACCTTCGAGGAAGGATTTATCCAAATGTTTAAAGTTGGCCCCCCACCAAATCCCTATCCAAAAGTCCCTTTGAAAAGAGAAGAATGGATTAAACAATTTTGGGAAACCATTGACTCTGATTCCTAGGAACCTGATGACTCTACCTCTATCTTTACTCTATCTTCCTACACCATGACCCTTGACAATACCGATGATGGCTTAACCCTTGTCTATCCACAACTCATTGATTGGGATCAACAAGAACCACCAAGTTTGGGCACTTTCGAGAATGACGAAGCCATTCCTGATTTCATGGGATTTCATGAAGGAATACCAAGTGGGGATCATAAGGTTGAATTTTCCATAGAACTCAATTATGCAACATACTTTGGTGAGGCCATCCTATCCTCTAGTCACAAAAGTGAAAATGACAAGTAAAAATAAAAATAATAGGTCTTCAAGTGAAAACTGAAAGGTGTCTATTGAATGTGAAAAAGTAAAAATAAAGGACATATTTGAAGGTGAAAAAATCTCTAAGGTTCTTGAGGATGAAGGATTGGATAGTCTCCCTATAGACTGAGAGATATCACCATTTCTTATAGAAGAAACATAAGAAGTGGACATTGGTACACAAGACAATTCTAGAATCATACAATTGGCAAAATATTTGACCATCAAGGAAAAGCCTGAGTTTATAGCATTCTTTTTAGAAAGACAAGTTAATTTTGCATGATCATATGTCAATATGCTTGGATTGGATCTTGAACTTGTTCTACATCACTTGCCATTGTTACCAAATGCTAAGCCGTATAAACATAAGCTAAGAAAGATGCACCTGTAGATTGCACTCTTGGTCAAGGTGAAACTAAAGAAACTCTTGGAGGTTGGGTTTATTCACTCTATTGATTAGTGAGATTGGATATCAAACATCATTCCTATCACAAAAGAAAATGGGAAAATTAGAGTGTGCATGGATTTCATGGATCTTAACAAAGCTTGTCCTAAAGATGATTTTCCTCTACCAAAAATTTACATCATAGTAGACCTTACTGTTGGATATGAAATTCTATCACTTATGGATGGATTCTTGAGATAAAATTAGATAAGAATTGATCCTAAAGATCAACTAAAGACAAATTTTACATGTGCTTGGGGAAATTTTTGTTGGAACATCATGCCATTTGGACTTAAGAATGCTAGCGCTACATATCAGAGAGCTATGACTACTATTTTTCATGACTACATGCTTGCACTTATGGAAGACTTCATTAATGACCTTCTCTTGAAATATTTAGAATGAAGTGGTCACCTAACAGTCTTAGACAATATTTTTACACGGCTTGAAAAGTACCAACTTAGGCTAAATCCGAAGAAGTGTGTTTTTGGGGTCCAATTAGGCAAACTTCTAGGATATATTCTCTAGTAGAGGAATAGAAGTTGATGTCACTAAATTCAGAGTCATCTTGGACATGACATTGCCAACAAACATCAGTCAGTTAAGAACATTACAAGGAATATTAAAATCAATTCATAGGTTCATTTCCTAGTTATCAAATAAGATCCATCCATTTCAACATCTATTAAGAAAATAAATTCCCTTGAGTTTGATAGAGAAATGTCAAGAATAATTCGATCAGATCAAGAATTGTTTATTGAATCCACTAGTTCTCATGCCACCAATTTATAGAAGACATTTGATATTGTGCATGACAACAACCACATCAACATTTGGGTCATTGTTAGCACATAATGACAATGATGGAAAGGAATGAGAAATTTATTATATCAGTCACACCTTAGTCGGATATGAGTTGAGCTATAGACCTATTAAATCATCATGTCTAGCAATTGTATTTGTAGTATGAAATTTGAGACATTACATGCAAAATCACAAGATAAAATTGATTGCCAAGATTGATCCTTTGAAATATCTTCTCAGCAAGGTAGCTCTGACAGGTAGCTCTGATAGGAAGACTAGATAAGTGGGATATGATCTTAAGTGAGTACGACATTAAGTACATTTATCAAAAAGAAATAAAGGGACAAGTGATAACTAACCAACTCATAGATGCACCAATAAAGGTAGATCATCCTTTGATATCTAATTTCCCAGATGAATCAATCCTTTTCATAGACACACCAACAATATGGAAACTACACTTTGATGGATTGTATACAAGTCATGGTTCTGGAGCAAGAATTTTTTTTCTCACCCCTCAAGGAGATTACATTCCCAAGTCATTTTGAATAGAATTTTCATGCACTAATAACAAAGCTGAATATGAAGCCTTATTGATAGGGCTCCGAATGGCGATCAAATGGAAAATCAAGAATCTTCAAGTCTATGGTGATTCCCAATTAGCCATTAAGAAAGTTAATGATGATTATGACACCAAGGATGAAAAATGATGCCCTACAAGTGCATGGTGGATAGTTTTAGATTGTACTTTGATAATAGTACCTTTGAGTAGATACTGAGAATCTAGAATAAAGCAGCTGACATAATGGCTACAATTGGATCTCTCTTGGAAATTCCTAACAATGCATCACAATACAAGTACTTGGTAGAAAAATTATTGATCCCTATGTTCAATGTTCCCAAAATTGAACTTGTTGGTATTGAATCTCCTTGGTACAAATATATTTATAGTTATATATATGAAAAATAAATCCCTCTTGACTTATCCCTCAACCAATGCAAAACCTTTATCCGAAAAGCATCCAAATATGCCATCATTGAAGATACCCTTTATCGTCGCAGCCTAGATAGCACCCTCCTCTGATGTCTCAACTCAAATGAAGTAAAAACAACCTTACAAGAGGTACATCACAGTATATGTGGTGCTCACTCTACTGGTCCAACCTTAGTCAAAAATCTCATGAGGATGGGATATTATTGTCCTACAATGGAACATGATGCCTACCACTTTGTGAAGAAATGTCATCAGTGTTAGATTCATGGAGGTCTTAAACATGTGCCAACTCAGGAACTACAACCACTTACATCACCATGGATATTTTCTCAACGGGGACTCAACCTCATAGGAAAGTGTTGATGGTTTTTCTGCACAACAACAACTCAGATAGAATACGATATCCTATCTCCTTTGAAAGGTAAATCTTTATCAGAAAGCCTCAAGAAATAACCCCAAGGTCTCTAATGTCAGGTCTTGACAATGTAGTGAAACAACTCAAAGATAATGTGAATAATCCTGGTAATGACAAAGGGACCTTAAAAAAAATGCTAGATCTTTAAAATTATCAAATTTTGTAGTGTATTAATAATTGGAATTCTAAACCTAACTTAGATTTAAATAAATAGAAAAAGATAAGGGTTTAAGAGAGATCCTGAGATTAAAATTACTCCTAAGATCAACAATTCAAATGATAGAATACTTAAAATGGACCAATCCCTCAAAACTAATTCCTGCTTAAACCAGACTTCATCTGCAATCTTACAGAAATAGTGCAATCTTCTAAGGAATTAAAGATTTTCAGATCATGATACATTCGTTCACACCAACCCTATTTTGTAATTGAAATGAATAAACACCCACAATTGAACTAAGCACATAAATATAAGGTCCAGGCTAACTTTACACAACAACTCATAGTCAGCTAGTTGCTACAAGTATGGACCAGAGATTGCTACCAACACTTCAAATATCAAACCATAAACACCATCAAATTATATCTAACTCAAAATATAGCATATATCCAATGTTTTAAGAGCAATCTTGAGAGATAGAATTGCATGAACCATGCGAGATAAATCAATACAAGGATGAACACCAAAGCACAATGTCTTCACTTATATTGAATTACCCAAAATTGCAACAATTCCAATGTTTTGTATTAGAACATTTTCTTTCAAAATAAACTAACTCCTAGCCATAGCTCTTGCTTTATCACTTAGTTTTCTCAAAAATGTAACTCCATAAATGAGGAAAAATACCCCATTTATAGAAATTTTACATCAAGTCGGTTCAATTAGGGTTACAAAGAAGGGTGACCCAAAAATAGGCCGGCCAAAAAAGCCTTTTAAAAAAAGGTTTTGCATTAAATATTTGAAGCCTCATCCAGGCCAGCCTGGATCTTCCAGTGTAGATTAATCCAATGCATGTAGAGGATGGAAGAAGAAATGTGTGAAAACCCCTAGATGGATGGGAAACAAAAATATCGATGTAATCATGCATTAACTAGCCCCTTGTCCTTATCTTGACCCAATTCATCTTGCACCTTGAGAAAGATCTTCTCTTTGTCGTCCAATGGTAGAGTGATAAAAACTTTAAATCTTCTTTCAATTGATTTAATATCCTCCCTTGATTCTTTAATGACCTTTTCCCACTCTACCTTAAGATCTTGAAACCTATCCATAGCAACAATATAGGTGGCTACATCATCTAAATGGTGGGCAGAAATTGGGCCATCGTCAATTGGAGCATAAAATTTATGCCACCATTTTCTCAATTGTTCTAGGCTTAGATATTTTGGTGTAAACTTCTTCCTGCCAGTCATTATTTCAAAGAATGAGATGCATCTATTATAAATTTCATGTAGTGCATTGTCCACCTATTGACCCTGTTTATGAATTTTCTTCAAAACTCTCTACTTGATCTACAGGGCCTCATACCACTCCCAAGGCTTTGAAACCTTTAAGGAAGGAAAAATTCTATCACTTATTAATATTTCCTTAGTATAATCCATGACTGTCCTTGTTTTCTATAGGAGAAGATCTACATCACCTTAATTTTGTGCCATTAAATTTTGCTCCTGCTCAAATAATCTATGTGCATCTCCACAGGTTGAAATTTTTTCCTTAATCATGTTGTATCCTCTAAGCCATATTCCTTGTAACCATTCATTTGTAGCCTGTGTGGAGGTTTTTATCTTTTGAAGCTCACTAACGGTTTCCTGAGGTAAGAGACATCCTATTGATGAAGATAGACCAGCTTGGCCAATGGATTACAAGGGTTTCATGAGATTTTGCAGATATTTCTTCAACTCTTCATTTTATTTCTTCAACCTTTCCTTAGCTTTTACTTCTTTCTCCAATCTTTCCAAAATTATGGCAGCAGACCCCTTGAACTCCTCTAATTCTCGCCTTCTAGAGGTAGGCCCCATTTTTTTTTTTGTACATTATAATCTTGAGGAGTTATCTCATCCTTACTCTTATCTACTACATGAGTGGCAAGATGAATCAACCTATTGTTTGATTCATCCCTACCAATTCTGGAAATGGTTTTGGCTTTCTTCTTTGTTTTACCTTTTCCAATACTAGCCAGTAAATCATCCCAAGTTGGAGGAATATCTTCTATGACTACTTGCCTACCTTTCAATTCCTCGTTGAGCCAACTAGGAGTAGAAGTATCTGACTACTTCTCACCTTGTTTATCCCTTTCTTGTTGACCAATGTAGGATTCAATGTTTGATCCATGCACTGCAAAAAATTCTTCACCTTTATTTCCTTTTTCTCCATCTTTCTCCCTATCTCCCTATGGGTTCTCATTCTTTTCCTTAATAGGAATCTCTATCACTTTATGAGCTATAGAAGGAGTTCTTCCATGCATAAATTCTTTCTCCATGGGTTGCTCTCCTTTTTCCTTGATAGGTGAATGTACATATGATACCAAAGGAGATTTCAAAATCCTATCAATATCTGCCTCCGTACTATGAGGATCCCCATCGTTAAGTTCTAATGTGTCTTCACCTTGATGGATATCCTCAACAGCTGCAGTTGTTGGCTCTTTTTCTTCATTATGAAATTCCTTAGCAGAGGGAGAGGCAGAGGTATCCTTTTGTTGGTGTGTATTAGGGGGAATCATGGAGGCAACTTCTTCTACTAAACTCGCCTTAGGAGATATTTTCTCTCCATAACTCTCAACATCTACCACCTATGGCCATGTCTCACCCTTTTCCTTAGGAGGATCATTTTGCTTCCTTGATGTTTTTATTGATCTTCTCCTTTTGAGCACAAGGGAATCATCTTCCTTTCCCTCTTCTTTAGGTTCCTCCTCTTGAGAAAATTTCTTCTCTTTGGAGATAATATTTCTTTTCTTAGCAATGAGCTTCCTTTTCTTTTCCTCCCCACCTTTAATCTTGATTTTGAAAGGGGAACCCACCTTTTCCTTGACTTTTGGGTCTTGCTCTTCTTTAGAAGAAGAAGACAAAGATTCCAAGCTTCCCATCAAGTCATAGGTGTACCGTTTCCCCTCATTATCTAGCTCCTAGATCTTGTGCTTTATCCACAACTTAGTGTATTTGATGACAAGGGCATTGATTTTCTCCAATTTTTTTACTTCCTCCTTCATCCAATCAATTTCACCTATAGGATTATCTTTGATAGATTGATATTCATGGTTTTATATTACTTCTCCAACATCATCAATTTGATCTGGGATGGCCTTAATACTATATAGTCTAATCAAATTGGCAGGCAACTTGGAAAATTTCCTCTTCAAAACTTCAAATTCATCTTTGCAATTGGGCCAATAATCCTCAAGATCATCCTTATGTCTAAATTCCCCGTTGGCTCTCTTTTGAACCCCACCTATTCTGTCAAATATGGGCCTCTTAGTATGTAAAGACAAGTTGAAAGTTCCCATCTCTTCCTCAGAAAACTATTTTGTGGCCAAGGAAGGGCAAGCCTCATGACCTCCAATCCGAAGTGGGAATTGATTAGCAAAACCTGTTTTGTGCATATCCCTTTTCAGAATTGCATCAAAGGTGCAAATTTTCCTTGTAACCTCCTAAAGAATGATATGATCAGTAGGATACTTGGGAAACCTATAGGGATCTCTCAAACAACCATCAATCATGATTTAAGATAAAGTGGAAAACTTTATAAACCATGCCCCAAACTTGTGAATCATTTCCTTAGCAGTATCAGAAATCCTAAAATGCTCTACACCCTGGAGAAACCTTGTAATGTAGATGGTGAATACATTATTCACCCTTCTATAGATAGGACTATCCAAATGGAGCTGAGGGTTGACTTCATAAATTACATCTTGGACAAAGGCCCCTCGAGTGCTTAGCACCTTGTATGGTTGGAACCTTGCCAAGGCATAGACTAAGTAAGATGTCATAATTAAAGTCTTGGTCCACAACACATTGGACAACTGCTCATGAATCATCTCACTAATTATTCCTAGCCAATGGTAGTCTAAACCTTTTTCCATTCTCACCATCAAATTAAAAATCCAACTCTCAAACACTCCTACATTCTTTAGACCCATCACTCTATTGAGAAGAGTGATTGCATCATAGTAATCTAAATTAAACTCATCCCTAAACAACTATTTTGGAAATTTAGAAATATATGCCTTTGATTTGTCTAGCCAAGTATTGATAACCTCTAGAACCCTATTGGTATTTTTTTCATAAACATTCTTAGCTACATCAACATCAAATTTCACTACATGAGGCCTGTCTGGCATGTCAAATTTTTGGGCAACTGAGATAGGAGAGAAGTTTGCAAGCACTCTGCCCTGTGGACCAATCACCCTTTGTGTACCTTGATCATAATGTCAAGAAAATTTCAAGACAAGCTCATAACATTGCACTGAATAAGGAAAACCAACCACATGAGCCAAACCATAATCTATTATTCTCCTTACCAAAATAGAAGGGTTGTATGCTACCATCCTTGCTTTGAATTCCTCATAGTCCCACTTACCCACATTAGTTTCAGTCACCCCTGACCAAATAGAACTAAGTTTACTCTTTGGAACCTTACTATTTACATCCAACTTGATCCTTTCATCTTTTGAAATAGGAGCTCCCTCAACTTCAGGATCCTTTCCTTTGCCCTTAACCTTACTCATCCTGCATCGAGCAAAAAAAATTCACAATCAATATCCATTACAACACAAGAGTAAAAGTTAGTCAATTATAGATGACACATTCATCATCCAAGTATGCCCAAAAAATGAACATAATCTCCTAAAATCCCATAGATATGATTCACTAAAACAAACCCGGGATTTTTACCCCTTCAATGGAAATCAAGCCAAGAAGGAAATTCAAAGATTTCATGTCTAGGAATAAATGAGTGAGGAAAATAAAACCATCACCCAAAACATAATTAAATCAACATTAAAGCTCAAAAATGGCAATATTTAGCCTTCGATTAATTGAACCAATCATGAAATTATGCAATTTAAGTTCATCCATTTCTACAATTTTCTCATTTCAGAAAGTTTCAAGGATTTCCATCTAGGATGAGAATTAGCGAGGATACCTTGACCTTCACATTCACATGCATTCTCAGGTAACGATAGGGTGATGGAAATTTCAAATATTTCTGAGTGTGAAGGAATTCCTCGAGGTACCTAAAAGTTTGAAATTTCCAATTTTGTACAGTTTTTCCCAAATTGATCGAATGATCACAAATTTGGGATTAGGCTCAGGTTTCTATTCATTTCAAATTGTTCATCCAGGATTTAGACTCATAACTCATTCATTCATAGTTCAATTATCCCTTAGCAATAAATTCAAAATATGCAACCCTAGGGTTCTGCCATGAATAACTAGTCAAAGATTCAGTACACTCATTCATTCAATCAATCCATAATAAATTCTTCCAAGAACCTCAAAGGAAAAACATAATTAGATATGAATGGAAATAACAACCCCAAATTGCACTCAGATCATTAATCTATCAAACATACAAAACCCTAGACCCATCGGACAAAATCACCATCACACACAACACCGAATCCAAGGGCCAAATCTAGTAAGGATTGTCACCATTGAATAAGCAATTCAATGGGTAATTGTGACATTATATGTAGGGGAGGCATCAAAATGGAAAGGAGACAACCTTAGTTTAATCGCAGACTCCAAATACGTAGAAACCCAAGCATTGAATATGAATAATACCATAAAATCACATATACTTGATAATGAAAAGCAAGGCATCATGCAGATACCATTGATGAAGCAAAGCTCAGGAAGACAACTACTAGAAAAAAGCTTCAAATCCCATGTAGATGCAAATGAGGCCAATGAAATGTCACCAAAACCAACAATCCACAGCTCCACAATTCAACTCACACATAGCTCTTGATGACCAAGCTCCGTCAAATTCATTGTGAGACAAATATCACCAATTTTCCAACATAAAGTCTCTCATAGCCCATTAAATGAAATTTGCATCATTTGTACGATAGGAATAAATGAGGTGAAATTACCGTTTAAAACCTTCTTCAAGAATCTGAGGGAATGATGGAAGTCGAGGATTGAGAGACTTCAAAGAAACTCAAAGAATTCCACCAGATACCGAATTATGTGAGATTCTGAATTCCATGAGATTCCAAAATATATGAAATGCAACAATATAATCAATGGCCCCCGGGCATCTGAGATGCCAACAAAAATCAAAGATTTTTGCATAGGAAGGAAATGCTCGAGATTCAGGAAAAACCTGAAACTCTCCCATAACTTAGGGTTTTCAATGTACCACCCCAAGAGATCACTTGCACATGCAAGATAAGAATTCAAGCATGCTTCAAAGAAGCCAGACCTTTACAACTAAAGGATTACAAGCACCCAAGATCAAAGACCAATCCAAGAGGCAGGACTACAGAAAACACCCAAAAGACCAAAAAGAAAGAGGGTCCCTTCTTTCAGTGGGGCGTGTGTGTGAAAACTGCACAATAGAAAGATCCATCCTACCTCTGCAAATGGACATAAGTTTATCCTTGTTGCTACTGAATACTTTACAAAATGTAACAAATCCATCTTGATGACCTACATTACTAGAAAATAGATAGCCAAGTTCATCTTGAATTACATAATATGCCACTATGGTATCCCATAGTCCATCATTACAGACAATGGTCACACTTTCAAGAATCAGGATGTCTGTGAGCTTTGTGAAAAATTCCATAGCCAACACCAGTTTTCCACCCCATATTACCTATAGGGTAATGGTCAAGGTGAGGCATCTAATAATACCATTTTAAAAATCTTAAAGAAGACTGTCAATGACACTGGCCATGACTGGCACCTCCAACTCAATCCTACTTTATGGGCCTATCATACTAGCATTTTCACCCCTATAGGAACCACTCCATATTCCCTTGTCTATGGATCTCAAGGCATAATTTTGTATAGGAGTGAATTTGCATCCCTAATGCAAATTTCCCTTTTACCCCTTTCCACTTTAGAAAACCAAAGGTGGAGGCTTAATTCCACCTAAGCCCGCTGTCTTCATTCCACTTGGTGCCCATTTTGTGCATCCAAAGAGGAATAAGTATTAGAGACACCCATGTGGCATGGAGAGGTCCATGTGACTCATAGACATTTGCATGACATGGTTACATCCTTGATAGATTCCTGCATTTGGAGCCTGCAGCGACTTTTAATGCCCTCTTCGGTCGACCGACCCAAATATGGCCATTTCTTTCAGCCTTTCCTTCAAATTCACTCACTTTCATTCATTTCATGGCTGGACCATATCTTTTCATCTCTCCACAAGCTCCAAGCAACTTATTCACCATCTCTTCAATCTCTTCAAACACTTTACACTTCATAGCAGCAACATCAACACTCCATCGCTTCAATAGAGAAAATTTGGAATGAAACACTATTACAGTAGAGGCTTGAGTTCCTCTCATTTTCTCCCCCACTATCCTTGAGTGTTTTGGGTGGAGGTGGTAAGTATTCATTCCTCTCCTCTATCATTTGGATGAGTATCATAACACCTTTTTGTAGTGCTTTTCTGTTTACTTCATTTCCTACATTTCTCTCTATCTATATAGCTGTCCGTAGAGGCGGGAACACCAAAATGGGGGTTTGACTTAGGAAAACCCCTATACAACCCCAACACTTCCTCTCTCTCTCTTGTGTGCACGTATTGAAGAAATTTACAAGCTAGAGGCTTCATCATTCATATGGTTGTAAGCATTCCCTTTCCTTTCTTCTTCTTGTCTTTATCTTTTCTATTTTAGTCTATTTCAACTTTATCACATTCTAGAAGTTCTCATAAATCAGAGTAGAAGTAATCACTTAACTGTTATTTGAGATAAAATCACTTTCTAGTCCGTATGAGATGCCAGCATGCCTCTAGGATGCTAACGCACCGTGTTTTGCACTATCATCCTTTGGCCAAGAGCTTGTCGGTTTGTCTAGAGAATCTTTGTGATCGGATCTTCCTGGTTCTAGAACTCTCACCACTATTCATTGAAATCATTTAGGGTAGTTCACCCCATGAGGCTCTCTAAATGAAGAGAACTAATGAGTAGCGAATCCCCCTTCTCTACATTTTGGTGAACCCGACGTGAAGAATAGTGTTTTTTGAAAAACTAGTAATTTATTTACCGCTACTTGGCGGGGTCGTAACTTTTGACTCAGTGCTCAGAATTCAGAACCATTTGCACCATTGGAAAGGTCTTCCAGAGAACTAGTTCAGCGCCTAAAATATGAGTGCCTTTGGAAATCAAATTTTAGGGACCAATGCAAGTTTCATTGTCAAATTTCGCTCCAAAGACCTCCAAAAATGAAAATTACTAGAACATAAAAAATACTAGAAAAATTGTAATGAATTTAATATCTTATTTTATTAGTTTTGCATCTAATTTTATTCAAAATATTAATGTTGTTCCATTTCATGCATGTGATGGTGACTTGGATTTGCCCATTTCACTTGGTGTCTTTGATCCTTCTCATGAGAGTCCTCTCGCTTTAGAGGATATCTTGCTGCAAGAAGATGACATCATTGATGTCTTTCTTAATATTACTCTACCTTCTATTCATTTTGATGCACTCTCTTGTAAAGATGATGCATTTTTGAATGAAAACCTTCTATTCCTTCCAATGTAATCTCTTCTAGAGATGATACATTTGTGAATGATGAATTTCTTATCTATCCTAATGCGCTCTCCTCTAGAGATGATGCATTAGTGCATGAGGAATCTCCTTGCAAATTTGATTATGCTTGGATTGATGTTGTGAATATGTCTTCAAATAATTATTCTACTAGTTGTGATGATTCTGTAAATGTAATCTATGCCTCTATTGCCCCTCAAAGGCCTAATAGATTGATCATTACGTGAATCCAACTAGTCCTTCTCCTAAAAGGGTTTTTTCTATTGATGGTGTTCCATTTGATAGTAATTCCCTTTATCTTTCTAAGGCTCCCTCTTATAAAGAGGTATCCCGTACCTATGATACTAGAATGAATAAACAACTAAGACTTCCTTAAGCACTTGAACCTACAACTAAAGCACCTAGTGATTATGATCTTGTCGAGCAACTCCGAGTTACTCTAACTAAGATCTCACTTTGGAACTTGCTTCAGGAAGCTGTGCAAAAGATCCTCTTACCTTCTTCCACTAGATCAGAAAATGCTGATGCGTTGATAGCTCATATTCATGTAGATTCATCAAATATTACATTCTATCCCCAGGAAATTCTGCCTCTGGAAGTTCATAAGCAAGCATACCCTCTAATGATTATAGTTAACATTAATAAGATTGGTATTAGATGCACTCTCGTTGACGTTGGCTCGACACTTAATGTATGTAGAATTGATCTATTGCCTAAGATTAATATTGACCCATCTTCTATTAATGCTTCTTTTATTGACATTCATGGGTTTGATAATATTAGGAGACAAGCTCTAGGTATGATAGTATTACCTCTACAACTTGGACCCATTACTATACCCACTCTTGTATATGTTATGTTAGAGAATCTACCTTATAACCTCCTTCTTGGTAGACCATGGATTCATGCTATGGGTGCAGTCCCATCTACCTTACATAAATCAATTAAGTTCATTTACAATAATCGAGTAGTCATAGTTAAGGTTGACCCTGATGCTAAGTACTTATGTGAGATGGTGGTTGCTGGTCAAGCCTCAGTTGTGCCTACTCTTATTCCTTTATTATCTTCCAATGTGTCGATGTTTACTCTAGTAGTATTTACTACACAGGATTCTCTTGAGGTAGATGTCCCTGAAGAAGATCCTTTTGAAGCGAGAAATCCTAAGTCTTCTCCTTCTACCTCTTCTCAAGAAAGTGCATGTCTTGGTGATGATTGGGGTCCTCTAGACTTTACCAATTCCTTCATTTAGGAATATAAAGTTGACCCGATCTACTTAGAAATTTCAATGGCATCATTCACACATTCTATTGAAGATGGTTATTCCTCTGTATCATGGGATAATGTGAATGTGAATTGTAATATTCTTAGTGTTGATCCTCCTTCTGAGGAAGACAATCACACTTCCGCTAAGAAGGATAATGTTGCTAGTCCTATCAAGAAGGATGACGAAAATCCTGTAGAAGAGTATGTCCCCCCTTGCTGGAATAATTCTCTCTATGAGGATCCCCCCTCTTCTCATGATTTGCAAATACGTTATGGTCCCGACTTTAAACTTATCTCTAAGTATGGATATGAGTGTAAAGGTTGTGGGTGTAATGAACAAGGCATATAGGTCCCTATAGAACTTTTACCTCGTAAGCATAATTTGGGGCTTGGTTTCTCAAATAAACAATCTGAGTAGAAACCATGGTTGAATCTCGACATGATGTCCACTCAACCTCATTCTCATACATTGCTCCATCCTCCTTTGTCTTCTATATTCGTGTCTTCTTCTTCTTGTGAGAAGTCAAGCTTTTCTCCACAAGAGAAAGGGTTGCTTCTTGCTCCTCATCCTTTGTCTGAGCAAGAGAATATTTTGTTGCGACTTCTAAAAGCTCGCTTGATTACTCTTCCTCCTCCTACACACAAGAAACATGATAAAGAAAAAAATTATTTTTGTGCATACCATTGAGTGCCTAGCCATTCCATTAGTGAATGTAAGGCCTTGAAAGATAGAATACAACTTCATGATTCAGGTGTTTGTTGATGCACATGCCTTTTCTTCAAATGACAAGTGATATCAAGGTCTACCTCTATCCTATATCTTCTAAGTATCTTTTGTGGTTCTCCTCCCCTATATGTTGGGGGCAATGATAACTTGTTTTGAAGATGTGCATCCTTCTTATGGACCCCCTCTATGTCTTTCAAATGTAGCATCCCTTGAGTGGACCTTCTATCTTTTGAAGGGTTCCCAAGGGACCCATTTGAAATATTTTCTCTCAAATGAATTCTATGGCATCTAGCTTGGGGGTAGCCTGACTACACTAGTTTCCTATCTTCACGTCTAGTCTAGGGGCAGCCCGACTAGACTTACTTCACATCTTCGTGTCTAGCTTGGGGGCAGCCTGACTAGACCTACTTCACATCCTTACATCTAGCTTGGGGGCATCCTGACTAGACTTGACTTTTCAAATAGTGCATCCCTTGAGTGGACCCCTCTTCCTTTATAAGGGTTCTCGAGGGACCCCTTTGAAAGTCTTCCAGCTTAACGATGTTTTGCATGACTCTTTTCTCGGTGATATGGGTTTTCCTCATTGAGTGGGGATTGTTTTTATCACTTTTACTCAGTGGTACAAGTTTTCCTCCTTGAGCGAGGATTTATTTTATCACTTTTACTCGGTGGTACGTGTAACACCCCGCTATGCAAACCCCATAGGACACAATTACTAACAATAACAAAACAATTTTTTTGAACAACAATTACATTAAACACAAATAATTAATTAAACAATATAATTATATCATGTAGCATTAACCTAGTCCCATAGTGTAACATGGTGCGCTACTCAAAATGAACCCAAACTAAATAAATGATAGAAGTGTGAATAAGAAGTAATATAAATATAACATTCATCCAATCATGAATAAGATAGATAAATAAAACCATGAATAACATATTATTACATTACAATTTCCAAGTCCATAATATATTCATGGAACATATCTCCACAGATACAACACATAAGATGCCAAAATTTCATTAAAAAGCCACTTCCCTTATAACATTCGAAAGTGTACATCACAATCCAAAGAATACAATAATGTGGTACTGAATACATAAAAGGTACAATCTTCTCCATGTGAAGTTTTGGAATCACTGCATCTGCTTTCATGCCATGATCATCTACAAGGGACCCAATGGGTGCTTGCATGTTTCCACCCGACCATGTGAACCTGAAGGAACACCCTCCATGCAAGGAGTCGATAAGAAAGAAACCTCGACCACAAATTCAAAACATAAAGGACTAACACCATACAACTCAAGACCACATAAAAACATACTCAACAACAATAACAAGACTCCAGAGGCAACAAGAACAAGGGAAAGCAATGGGCATAGTGGGAGAGTGTCATCACATGGCCTTACATGGATTCACCAGGCTACCTAACATTAGGAACCACCTCCATCTATGTGGATTAACCAAGATACCTAACACTAGAAATTGCCTCCATCTATGGTTAACCAGGCATCCTATCTCAAGTTGTTGCCCCATAGGGTGACTCATGCGAAGCCAATTACCTTTCATGGAGACAAGGTAGTGACCTTACCAACCAAGTATTCCTACCCATCCTTAGCCTTTAAGAGCACTAATGGCAGGGGTGAGGTGTATGTTTTTAGTCTTATTATGTATTAACTAACCCGACCCACTAGATACATTAATTAGGTTATCACTTATTTAAGGAAACTCTTTCATGGGAAACCACTTGTACACTGGCCCCAAGAAGAGCCACTCTCCCCTACAGTTACCCCAAAAACAAAGACAAGTAAAGGGTGTACCTCAATACACAAACATAAAGGAACTTATTTCCAAAATAAGGTGCATGAGGCATGACCATCCCGTGACTACACAAAGTATCAAAACCCATAAAACTAGGAGGTACCACCCACACAAATATTCACAAGGTAAAATGATAGATAAAAAGGTGCAACAAAAAACGTGCAAACACATAATTCCCCTAGCCTCTAGAGCTAAGTAACCATCTACCCAAGAACCAAAATAACACATTACTTCAATTCAAATCATCTTTTCAAATTGTATAAAATTTAACCTAAATTCAACACATGGCACATCAAATACAAATTTCTATCATTTTAAAATCCATTCCTACTCATCAAATTTATTACAAAATTAAATATCCCAGCTTAATCTATGGAAATAATCATTCACATGTTATATCTAATTTTCAAAACTTAATTTACATAGCATTAACTATCTCATCAAACTTATTTTACCAAGTTAGAAAATATGAGTTTCATTAATTGGTTCTAAATCAAATTTAATAAAGGTAAACTACATTTTCTATAATTGTTCAAACACACAAATATACTCTGGAAAATAAAATATTTAACTCAAACTATGAAAACCAATTATAATTAAAAAGTATATATTTTAATCTTAAACAATATCTATTTTTTGGTTTTGTTTCTTTTTCCAAACAAAATATTCTCTAAATCCGATTTTTCCATGATTGTTAAATCTAATTTGCAAAATTTATTTTTAAATACAAGTTTAATAAAATAGTATTTAAATCTCAAAATAATTTTGTTATTTAATTCCAGAATTGAATATTACATTTACATTACAATGATATATTTATATCAAAATATATATACACACACACACACATATATGTATATATTCTTGTCAACAAAAACATTAAATTAAAGTAATGTTGCATATCAAAATAGAATTAAATGAATATCCATCTATTCAATACTAATGTATATACATATATATTATAATTATAAGAAAATTGAATTTAAAATCCATTAAATTTATCACTATGTTCTTATTAAAGAACATAACTATAAAAATAATGCAGAACCCATATATATATAAAATGAAAATATGTTATAATCCATGGCAACACTATGAGCAGGGTGCAACCATTTCCTTGAGTGGCCATGCACAACAACCAGAGGCTGCTACGTGCACAACCATTCAAGGTGAATGGATTCGCATGCGTCGATAAGCCAAGCAAATAATGTGCGAAGAACATGGGGAAGGGTGCTAACAAAATACAGACACCCCCCAAAATAGTATACAAAAATGGCCCAAGGAAAATTTGAATGCCAACCAAATTCGTAGGGAAATAATATATATATATATATATATATGCATAACCATAGGGAAAGATTGGGCATAGCCCAACACACAAAATCACTCAGGTAGAAGAATCAAATTGGCAAATTACAATAGCTAGAACGTAAAAATTACAATCAGAATAAAAAGAGGAAGATCATTGGCAACCAAAATTTACAAAGAGAGTGACTGAGAATTAACCATGGATAGATCAAAGCGTAGAAAATTTAATCTAGAATAAGATTAAAATCTCAGATGCTTTGTCAGCAATTATCACAAAACTAAAATATTAATTAACGATACTGGACAGGAAACGAAGGGGAAGCGAAAACTAAAGGTTGGAGATGACAATTACATAATACTAATTTCATAAAATAATTCAAGCTTCATAGTATACATAATGAAATTATGAAACTTTCAATCTTTCTTTTCAACAGAAGAAATAACAATGATATTCAGGGATTATAGAGCTACCTGAAGTCCTTCACTTGAAGTTGATTTGGAGACGAATTGTTGCGTCGTGTGTATCTAGCCAACCACGTTCTTCACCAAATTAAAAGATCCGCAACCTCCAGAAGAAATTTCAAAGAACAATATCCAACACAATATATAATCCTAAATTCCTTTAACTATTTTCAAAAGAACATATGCAGAGAATACATTTTCCAAAACAACTTCAAATTTACGAATTGCAGACAAAATGTTGCTTTCCTTCTCTCTCTGATTTTTTGAAAAAACCTAGATTGGATATAAAATCCTAAGGCAAAAATCAGAACATTACTAAAAAATTCTCAATTTCACTGCACATGGAAAATAGCCACTTGCCTTCAATTTCCATTTTACTAATTTTCGAATAGGCATTTTTCCCAAATTTTACTAAACTAACTAATTCTTCCCAAAAATTTAAAAATTATAATTCCCTTTAAAATATAATTAACTTTCTAAAACAAATAACTATTATTAAATAAATAAATAAGCATTTTAACTCAAGCAACATTTAAATTTAAAAATATAATATTAAATTAACTACTTGATGGTAAAATCAATCATCATAGAAATAATTTTAAACGACTTAATTTAAATATTCAATAAAACAATTTATTAATTTATATTTATTTAAATTAAATGATATTCTAAGATAATTTAAACTTTGCAATAGTAATAAAAATATTAATATCATCCACTACAAAAGTAATTTAATTTATTTAACTATTCACATCGAAGAATGACATTTAATTTAAAGAAATTATTCATGAAAATAGCCATAATCGAAACCTTTAATAAACATTAGTAATGTTGGCAAAAAAAGAAGATACAACTAAGAGGGGGGGTTAATCAGTTGTTGCAAAAATTATAACATAACCAAACTTATGAACCTTTAATTATAACAGTAAAAGCAAGAAGTAAGCATCACATTAGAAACACATAACACCAAGATTTTTGCGTGGAAACCCTATTAAGGAAGAAAACCACGGTGGAGGTTAATCCATAATTATACCCTGTTAAAAGTATAATGAAGAATGAATAGGGAATGCACTTGCATTTAGGCACACTGCCTAGAGCTCACTTCTCAAGGGAAGGCTCACTGCCTTACATAAGACAATCAGATTAAAACCATCTGAGTTGGATGAACTGAGAAAGTAGCTTCTACAAAATCTTGATGACAGTTCCGGTTAGGCACAGAGAAACTTTGCTCAAACTCCTTCACAATCTTGTCTACACTTGAATTATTTGACCTTGGCTCACACATACACTTCACATACATTCTTTGAGCTTTCTCATCCATACTTCAAAAAGATAAAACTGATCACTCTTATATATCCACTACAAGGATTTGCATCAACAACTCTGTCGACCACAAATAATAATTGAATTACAACTGTTGGCCTCAATACATGAATAAATATTAATGTGCACCAACACAAGTCAATCATAGAATAGAGAGGACCCAAATCAACATCCTCGAATATGTAAAGCAACAAAAAATTAATCCATAAGGATCCACAACACACTACCACCATCATGTCAGCCAAGAACATGAAAACCCAAACATACATCAAAAAAATATTCGATCACGATCACACCAAATGGCGTGAACATGCAAAAAGGATAGAACATGATCTAGAATCATCCATGAATATCATGGGAACATACACAACAACTGGAATTGCTAGAATTCCAACTTCTTCTTCCAAGAACAACTGCTACAGTACCAGAATGACTGTAAGAACACCAAAAAACTTAACTTTCACAAATCTTGATGTGTATCACTTAGACTTCTGAACAACATACTAGATAGGTTCAGCAATAAATCCATTAGAGCGCAACACATGAAAAGTCAACGTACATAAATTTCCACCATTTAGACCTTCTCAACTTCACTAGCTGCCTGTAAACATATTTATTACAATTTTCTCAATATCCTCGACATATATAGCCTTAAGCATCACCAAAGCGAATAGTGTTGACATCAATAACAACCAGATATCAACAACACAACCACAACATTCAACAATCTCCCCCTTTGGCATTGATGGAAACACATGATGGAAAAAAAAATATCATCAACCCAACTAGCTTTTTTTTCAACAAACTCCCCCTTTGTTCTACACATGTTATTTCACATTATACTTCTCCCACTTTGACATCAATGGCAAAGGTACACAAGCTTTGAACCATACAACTTAAAACATATGATTACTCCCCTTGAGTAGCAACCACCACAACATCAATCCGAAATAAGATATAGTTGTGAATTCACTGACTGATGCAAAGAACTGCATCACTTAGTTCTTATCAGGAGGGGGTATCACCCCTAACTTGCTTATGAGATACTCAAAAGTATTCTTAGGCAACAAATTAGTGAAAATATCTGCAACTTTCTCTTTGGTAGGTACATATTCTAGTCTAACTTCTTTCTCATTCACTTTATCTCTCAAGAAGTGATCCTTGATGGATATGTGCTTTGTCTTTGAATGCATTACTGGATTCTTAGAGATATTTATGGCTCTTGAATTGTCACAAAATATGGTAATAGGCTCTTCATACTTAATCTTGACATCACTTAGCATCTTCTTCATCCACATTACTTGATTACCATTATTAGCAACATCAATGTATTATGCTTCAACAATAGATAAGGAAACTGAATTCTACTTTTTTCTTAGCCAAGACACCAGCTTCCTCCCTAAGAAGAAGGCACCACCATTTGTAATTTTACTGTCATTAGTATCACCTACCCAATTAGAATCTGTATAGGCACTTAGAGTAATATCATCATCCTTTGGATACCGTAACCCAAAATTAGTTGTTCCTTTCAGGTATCTAAAAATTCTTTTTACAGTAGTTACATGTGATTCCTTTGGATCTACTTGAAATAAAGCAACCATGCATACAACATTCATTATATCTAGCCTTCTCTGAGTTAATTACAGTAATCCACCAATCATTTACCTATATCTTGTTTGATTTTCTTTAGGAGATTCATCCTTCTATATAAGTTTGCATCCGGTCACCATAGGTGTACCAATTGGCTTTGATTCTTCCATCCCAAACTTTTTTCAGTAACTCCTTTACATAGTTGGACTGGGATATAAAGATTCCATCTTATAACTGAGTGATTTGCAATTGCAAAAATAATTTCAGCTCTCCTATCATTGACATTTCAAATTCACTTTTCATTTCATCAAAAAACTTCATACACAAATCATCATCACCTTCAAAAATAATATCATCAATAAAAACTTCAATTATCAACTCTTTATCCTGATCCAACTTGAAATATATATTGATGTCTATAGTACAGTTATTGAATCCAAGCTTCAACAAGTATTTTTCCAATCTAGCATACCAAGCCCTAGGAGCTTTCTTGAGTCGATATAGAGCTTTCTTCAATTGATATTCCATGTCCTTTTCATCAGTCAATTGAAATCCATCTAATTGTTCAACATAAACTTCTTCTTCTAGTTCACCACTGAGGAATGCTGGCTTCACATCCATTTGATATAATTTGTACTTTTTGAAAGTAGCATAAGAAAGAAATAGTCTTACAACTTCTATTCTAGCAACAGAGGCAAAAGTTTCATCAAAGTCAATACCTTCCATTTGTGAGTACCCTTTGCATACCAGTCTTGATTTGTTTCTGACCACTTCACCTTGCTCATTCATCTTATTTTGAAACACCCATTTGGTTCCAATCACATTTTTGTCTTTAGGTCTAGGTAAAAGTTCCCATGTCTCATTTTTTTGTATTTGCATTAGTTCTTCTTTCATGGCTTCCATCCAATATTCATTTTTGCATGCTTCATTGATATTGTTAGGATCAGTTTTAGAAATCAGACAATATTCTTCTAAGATTCTCCTTCTAGTTTGAACACCTTTTTTCTTATCACCAATGATCTAACTATCAAAATGATTTCGCCTTACATACCTTGGAATTGTGGAAGTTGCTCTGACTTCTATTCATTCTGCTCTATTTCCTGCACTTTCACTGGTTTCTGCTTCTTGATTTCCTTGGTTTACCAGAATAATTTGTAGTTGATTTTGTGTTTGAACACTTTATCAATTGTTATCATGATTATCATCAAAGTCAGATCCACTATACCTTGATGGTATATCAATATCTTCATCAACTTTGACATTGGCACTTTTAACCATTTTCTTCAACCTTTTATTAAAACACCGGTAAGCTTTTCTCTTAGTAGAGTAACCTAGAAATATTCCTTCATCAATTCTAGCCTCAAACTTTCCTATATCATCATCTCTCTTGTTGTAGCATTTACTTCCAAATATTTTGAAATACTTCACAATAGGCTTATAACCAAACCATAGCTCAAAAGGAGTCTTACCAGAATTATTGTTGACATTTACCCAGTTGATAGTGTACACAACAATGCTTATAGCTTCTCTCCAATAGAAATGAGGAAAATTTTCTTCCAACATCATGGTTCTAGCAGTGTCTAGAACGGTTATGTTCTTCCTTTCAATAACTCCATTTTGTTGAGGGGTCTGGGGAGCAGATATTTGTCTTTGAATTCCATGCTCTTCACAAAAAGTATTGAATTCCCTGGAAGTGAATTCACCACCTCTGTCTGACCTTAGGAATTTGATCTTCTGACTTGTCTCATTTTCTACCATAGCCTTAAAGCTTTTGAATTTCTCTAACACTTCATGTTTTTCTCTTAAGAAAGCAACCCACATCATTCTAGAATAATCATCAATGAGCAACATAAAGTACCTTTCACCTTAAAGGCTTCTGATTCTTGAGGGGCCACATAGGTCAGTATGTACCAAATCTAGTACACCATTAGAGTTATGTGGTTTCTCTGGAAAGAGTTTCTAGTTTGATTTCCCATCTAACATTCCTTGCATACAGTGTTGATAGGATTCACTATCTTAAGCATATCTCTAACTGCTTGAGAAGAACTTATCTTTCAATGTTATCAAATTTCACATGACATAACCTCCTATGCCATAACCAGCTTACATCTATTTGAGAAATCAAACAACTTTCACCAGTAGTACTCAATTGAAAGATATTACCTCTTGTCTTTGTTCTTGAAGCAATTATGTTTCTTGAATTTCCTAGTATCCTGCACTTGTCATCCTTGAACTGAATACTGTAACCTTTGTCTACCATCTTTCCAACACTCAACAAGTTATGTTTTAGACCTTCTAAATAGAGAACATCATCAGTATTGTGTTTACCACCGAAAGAAATAGTGCCTCTTCCACGAATCACACTAGAAGTGTTGTCTCCAAATATTACAGTACCACCATCATAGTTTTCCAAACTTACAAACTTAATTTTTTCACCAGTCATATGATGTGAACATCCACTGTCAATTACCCATTCATCCTTTTCTTCAAGTTTGGCTGTAAGGGATTTTTCAACATTCACATTACTAGTAGATTCAATGGACACTTGACTATTTTCCTTGATAGAAATGAATATCCATTCATCTTCATTTCCATTGTCTTTATTAGATTCATCATCAATAACACCTTCTTTAGCATAATAACATTTATTTTGAAATCTAGTGTTCTCAGGCTTGTATTTAGAAATTCTTTTAGGACACCTTGATGCAAAATGACCTATTTTACTGTAGGAAAAAAATATAATAGGTAGCTTTCCTTTGTACTTACCATGACCTCTGGCTTCTCTTTTCATGATCAGTGCTTCTAGTTCTTTTAACTCTCTTTCTTCATCTTTGATCTATTTCATCTCATATTCGTACGTGAATGTCTTCTTGGAGCTTTCACCTATATTAGATTTCTTTCTTTCTGATACAGTGGCTTTGAATACAGACTCAATCTTAGAAGTAGACTCACCAAATTCACTCAATTCAAATGCAACAAGTTTTCCAATCAGCATGTCTTTTGTAATATGTGTCACTGACTTGAGCTCATCAATAGCATGAGCTCTTGTTTTGTAGGAAGGAGGCACAAATCTAAGTATCTTAGCCACAATTTCATCATCATTCAAAGTTCCACCAACACATCTAATGTTCATCACTAGTTCATTTATCTTATGTGAGAAGGAGGAGATATTCTCATCTTCACTCATCTTCAAGCTCTCCCATTTGCCTTTTAGACTTTGTAACTTAGCACTTTTTACTAGTGCATCTCCTCCATACAATGTTTCCAGCTTTTTCCAAATCTGGTAAGTAGTCTTCAAACCTATCACATTAGTCATCTTTGAATCTGTTAAAGAACTCACCAATGTTTCTATTGATTTGGTATTAATTTCTTCTTGCTTGATCTCATCTTCTGAGGAAGGACCATTCTAAGGAATTGTAAATGCAATTTGTGTCATCTGCCAGAAGGGTTCACCAATGCACCTTAAATGACATTCCATCCTAACTTTCCATAGAGAGCAATTGGTACAATCGAATCTGGGACTATCCTTCTTGTAAGTTGCCATATTGGATCACCTCAAGCTGTTAAGCTTCACCCTTAGAGGAACAAGCTCTGATACCAATTGTTGGGAAAACAAGAAGATACAACTAAGAGTGGGGGGTGAATCAGTTGTTGCAAAAATTATAACATAACCAAACTTATTAACCTTTAATTTTAGATCTGATGATTAACAGTAAAAGAAAGAAGTAAGCATCACATCAAAAACACATAACACCAAGATTTTTGTGTGGAAACCCTGTTAACGGAGAAAACCACGGTGGAGGTTAATCCACAATTATGCCCTGTTAAAATTATAATGAAGAATGTATAGGGAATGCACTTGTATTTAGGCACACTACCTAGGACTCATTACTCAAAGGAAGGCTCACTACCTTACATAAGACAATTAGATTAAAACCATCTGAGTTGGATGAACTGAGAAAATAGCTTCTACAAAAGCTTGATGATAGTTTCAGTTAGGCACGAAGAAAATTCACTCAAACTCCTTCATAATCTACTATGCACTTGAATTATTTGACCATGGCTCACACATACACTTTGCATACATTCATTAAGCTTTCCCATCCATACTTCAAAATGAGAAAACCGATCTCTCTTATATATCCACTACAGTGATTTGCCTCAAAAACTTTGTCGGCCACAAATAATAACCGAATTACAATTGTCAGCCTCCATACATGAATAGATCTTAATGTGCACCAACACAAGTTGGTATTAACATAGAGAGGACCCAAATCAACATCCTTGAATACACAAAGCAACAAAAAATTAATCCATAAGGATCTATAACACACTACCACCATCATGTCAGCCAAGAACATGAAAACCCAAACATACATCAAAAAAATATTCGATCACGATCACACCAAATAGCATAGACATGCAACAAGGATATAACATGATCTAGAATCATCCACGAATATCATAGAACATACACACCAACTGGAATTTCTAGAATTCAAACTTCTTCTTCCAAGAACAACTACTACAGTACTAGAATGACTGTAGGAACACCAAAACACTTAACTTGCACAAATCTTGATGTGTATCACTGAGACTTCTGGACAACATACTAGATAGGCTCGGAAATAAACCCATTAGAGTGCAACACCTAAAAATCAATGTACAAAAATTTCCACCATTCAAACCTTCTAAGCTTCATTGGCTGCCTATAAACATATTTATTACAATTTTATCAATATCCTCAACATATACAACCTTAAGCATCACCAAAGCCAATAGTGTTGACATCAATGACAACCACATATCAGTAACACAACCACAACATCCAACATCTAAAACCATGAAAGTAAATAACTCAAATTAAAAATCATATCCACACGAATGAAGTACAGATATAAGACATGAACAAACATTGACCCAACCACTAACATAGACGGGGGTACTTTCTTATCAACTCCCTAACCACATCAAACCATTGGGTATGTAGGGTGTGCTCAGACCCGCCAATGTAGGTGGAGTTGCTACCTGGTACCTATAGTCCTACATAACACCAAACATCAAACAACATATACATATACATATAAACTCATAATCAAACTCATTATGAAAGAGAATTGCGGTGAGGCAGGGCACTCACGGATGAGCGATGCAACACCGTTTCCCTCACTGAATCAAATACAGTAATCAAAATCTAAACACAACATCATCATCATAACAAAACTGTCCGCAAAACCAAACAACATGGCGAAATAGATATCTAACAAAGTATTGAGTATGTATCAGAACATAAATAGAAACCAAATAGAATCAAAACACACACAAAGTAGTATCATAAATTATTAGTAACATGAGAGGCACTACATATGGGTTGTCCTCCTTGAGTAGGGATTACTTTTATCATGTTTACTCTGTGATACAGGCTCTACTCCAAAGCAGGCTTTTCTTTTATCACTTTTACTCTATGATACAGGTTGTACTCCAAAGTGTATTTTTCGTTTATCACTTTTACTTTGTGATATGGGTTCTATTCCGAAGTAGATTTTTCTTTTATCACTCTGAAATTCTTCTTGTATATACTGGATTGAAGATCTGCATCTTCTTCATCTTGAGTATATGTTATTTCTTCAGCTTCATAGTTCTGTAGAATTATGAAGTCTTCTTTTGACCCAACACTCTTAGGTTTTCCAAATCATGGTCTACTTCCTTAACAGTTCAGGTATACATTTCTAACTCTACTACTTCTTTGATCTACTCTACCGAAGCACTCATCAATATTCATGCTTGCTAAAGTGTGGGAAAAATGTATAGGAGTGAATTTGCACCTCTAATGCAAATTCCCCTTTACCCCTTTCTACTTTAGAGAACCAAAGGTGGAGGCTTAATTCCCCCTAAGCCCGCTGTCTTCATTCCACTTAGCACCCATTTTGTGTGTCAAAAGAGGAATAACTATTAGGGACACCCGCGTGGTGTAGAGATGACTGTGCGACATGTAGATGTCCACACGACACACTTATGTACCTGACAAATTCCCACGTTTGGAGCCTGCAATGGCATTAAAATTCCCATTGGGAGTCGACTTTTAACACCCTCTTTAGCCGACTGACCCGAATATGGCCGTTTATTTCACTCTTTCCTTCAAATTCACTCACCTTCATTCATTTCATGGCTAGACCATATCTTTTCATCTCTCCATAAGATCCAAGCACCTTCTTCACTATCTCTTCAATCTCTTCAAAAAAATAACACTTCATAGCAGAAACATGAACACTCTATCACTTCAATAGAGAAAATGTGGAATGGAACACCGCGGTAGTAGAGGCTTGAGTTCCTCTCATTTTCTCCCCCACTAGCCTTGAGTGCTTTGGGTGGAGGTGGTAATATTTCACTCCTCTCGTCTATTATTTGGTTGAGTAGCATAAAACTCTTTTGTATTTCTTTTGTGTTTACCTCATTTCCTACATTTCTCTCTATCTATTTGTTTGTCCATGGAGGTGGGAACACCAAAATGGGGGTTTGATTGAGGAAAACCCCTATATAGCCCCAACACTTTCTCTCTCCCTCTCTCTCTCTCTCTATCTCTTGTGTGTAGGTATTGAAGACATTCACAAGCTGGAGGCTTCATCATTTGCATGGTTGTAAGCATTCCCTTTCCCTTCTTCTCCTTTTCTTTATCTTTTCTATTTCAGTCTATTTCAACTTTATCACATTCTATTACTTTATCAAATTCTAGAATTTCTCAAAAATTGGAGTAGAAGTAGTCACTTAGCTGTTCTCTGAGATAAAATCACTTTTTGGTCCGTACGAGATGCCAGCACACCTCTAGGACACCAACGCGACACACTGTATTTTATGTTATGCACTGTCATCCTTTGGCCAAGAGCTTGTCAATTTGTTCAGAGAATCTTTGTGACCGGCTCTTCCTGGTTCTATAACTCTCACGATTGTTCCTTGAGGTAGTTTAGGGCAGTTCACCCCGTGACGCTCTCTGAATGAAGATAAATTGTGAGTAGCGAATCCCCCTTCTCTAAAAATTTCTATTGAGGTCGAGATACCAACTCTAAGAGTATCTATGAAAGGACTGATTGATCAAGAAGAATATCATGTATCCCATCTACATGAGCTAGAATTACTAAATGAAAAGAGACATAATACTTTGACACACTTGCAATCATATTAGAATCACGTTCGACACAACTACAATAAAAAGGTCTGACTTAGAAGCTTTGAAATTAGTGACTTAGTCTTGAAAGAAAATATGAAGAATCGGGTAGAATGAGAGAAGCCCAAAAAGTTTGAGCCTAATTGGTTGGGCCCTTATATCATCACAACAACATATGGATCTGGTGCATATCAAATCTCTACTCTTGAGGGTGAACTATTTCTTGAACCTATCAACAACATGCACCTTCACAAGTACTACACTTGATTCTCCAAAATTGAAATAATAATAATAAAGAGAAATAATTCATCCAAAATTGAAAACCTCTTCGATGGTGCTTTCGATAAGTACCATGGTACAAACCTAGCAAATGAGCACCGTGTGTAGTCAGTCAGTCTATGCTCGTCCATCTATTATCACTCCACTTGGTCTTCTACCCTTCACTCATCCACTTGCACATGACACCCATCCATAATAAAGCTTCATCATCTTTCTCATGGCCTGAGAACCATCAACATTTATTCTCCTTCACTTTTATGACCATCCTTCACATCCATCTCTCACATAATAAATTGGTCCCAAACCTAACTAGGAAAAATTATTTGAATTACATCTTCAAGGGAAAAAACACATGGTATCAACCTTTTAAAACATCAAAATCCAAAAGAAATCATAAAACATCAAAATCCAAAAAAATTATAAAACATCAAAATCCAAAAAAATCACAAAACATCAAAATCCAAAAAAATCATAAAATGTCAAAATCCAAAAAAATAGTAAAACTTCAAAAATAAAAAAACATAAAAAAACTTCAAAAACTAAAAAAATAAATTCTAAGTCTGAGTCAGAGTCAGTTTGTGTTAGTAGGGTCGAACTACGTTGTCTTTGCACATTTCCTACATAAGCAAGGCTCATCTTAAATGAGCCCCTAAGACATTAGGCAACCCTTTTAGGTTTGTCCAAATAAAAGCATGACTCGAGTCTTTTGTCAAATAAAATAAGGTCAATTCATGTCAAAATACGAGGTCTCTACATGTATAATGTAGGAAAGGCCCATCAATCAGTGAGCCCCTGAGGCCACCTAGTTCAGTCCTTTAGAGTTTTTCGAGTATGATCTTATTCTTTGTCTGCAAGCAATCATCATTCAATCCAAATCATGAATCAATAGGAAAACACAATCAACAAATATTCCATCTTGAATCAATCAATTATCTTCTCATCAATCAGTTGATCAAGTCATTGATCTTGCTTCAGAATGGGGCATTATGTCATTTGTCTCATTTGGTCTTATCTTTTGTCTTTTATCAGGATGTGCCCTTCCTAAGATTAGACTTTGTCTTTGGTCAATTTGGTCATTCACCTTAAGCATGATATATCTTTCTTGGATTTAGATTCTTTGTCAAAACTTGTCACTCTATCAACTTTCTCAAATGTGTCACTTTCCTCCAACAAGATATGTCTTTCCTGAAAGTAGCTATTGTCACATCAATCACAATTTATCAAATCAATCAATCTTGTCATCTTGGTCAATTAATCTTTCCTTAATCAGGATGTGTCCTTCCTAAAACTAGGTATAATCAATCAAATCAATTGGTCAACCTTTTTCAACTTATCAATCAATCCTTTTCAACCAACACGTCAAATTTCAGTCATCTTGGTCAACCTAATCAATCATATGAAACAACCCTATCAATATCATTGACAAACATTATCTTCTTGACAAACACTTTATTAGTCTGGGTTTTTCTTATCTTTTTTATTGTTTCTTGGTCATGTTACTAGTTACCTCAAGGATTTCCAAATGGATTTAGATGAACGATGATGGATCATGACCTCCTTTCTTTTCTTTCTATCTACGGTTTGTCTTGGCAAAAAGATTGGGATAATTGGGTCCTTAGTATGAGCTAGGGCATTCCTTGTCTTTTGGATTTCTTGTCTCTCATAACTTGCACACCCTGGTTTATCTCATATCATGGTTTTTTTGTTCCATTTTTTACAATTTTGATGCCCGATGATGATAAATATAAAAGCATGAAAGTTGGTCCCTTGTCATTTCCCATCTAACATTCTCTCTCCTTTGCCCTTTTTCACACTAACATCCGTCTCTTCTGCACTAACAATTATTCTGTCTGTATCTTGATAGAGTCCTGTGACACAAAAAACATCTTGCATACATGATCATGTTAGAAAAATTCATAGAAAGAATTTTCATCATAAGCATCATTATCATATTTAGCTACATATATATGCATAAGAAAATACAAAAATACAAAAATCATCCATATAGAATTAACATTATATAGAATTACATTATAACAATTCATCAAATTTAATTGCACATGACATCATCACATTGCATTACATGTCACATACATTGCATCACATCAATAATATCACATTATAAATATAATACTACACATCACATTTTGCATTTATATTAGGCATTTTCTGTAATACCCCTCCGTTTTGATCTATTGTGTGAACTATGTTGTTCCTCTCTATGCTTTAGTTTTGCTTTGTACTTGGACTATGAACTTGATTTCAGTGGATCACTGTTTATCGTGACCTATTTTGTTGTGGTGATATTACATTTGGATATGATTATTATGCCATGCTTGGGATTAACACATGTGGATATTTAATTTATGATATTTCATGCTTTTGATTATGCTGCTATGTTAGATGTGTCAGTTAGAACTATTGTATTGGTGAAGAGGACGGTGTCGCATCACTTGCTTGCGAGTGCCCTATGATCTCATGATCTCCTCTTCACGGTGTGCCTTATCTATGATATATTATTACATGTGGATATATTATGTGTTTGCAGGTTGACAGGTACAAAACATCGACTCCACTTGGTTTCTCAGGTTCGAGCGTGTCCATTGCCCAACGACAATCGATTGGGAGATAGTAGCTAGGATTTTCGCGTCGAGTCATCACCCTAGTTGTAGTGTGTTGCCAGTCTTGTATCATCCTGTTGTTCGATTTTGCTTCCTTGCCTATTTTTGGTCTATTTTGGGAGTTAGAATATTATGGGATTTGTGATTCAAATTATTGAGTAATTTAATTTAATTAATTGTTAATTTAATCCTTTGGTAGATTTAATTATTAAATTGATTAAGTTGGTCATGTTGAAATGATTTAAGTTATTTATTTTGAAAAAACATGCAATTTGAATTTGAAATTGGAAAATTAGAAATAAAGATTAAAAGTCAAATTGGAAATTCAAAATTCAACAAAAAATAGACATTTTTCCATTTTGAATTTATGATGGTTGTTGAGGATTTTTGGAAGGATTTTGCATTATCTTTGAAATTCTTCTCATTTTTGAAGATATATGAGTTTTTGGGAAAAATTGAAAGGTGAAGAGGATAAATTGTGCAACTTAGTGGGTTTTTGGATTGAAGCTTGAAGGATTTGAGGGACTGAAGAGGTGATCAAATCATCAACAGGGTCTCCACCCAATTGTGAGGAAAACAGGTTCATTGTCTTTGGTGAAATTTGTTTATAATCCTTACCTCTTTAAATTTTTGTTGATCTTCATGTTGGTCTGTTCTACATGTTTAAATCTTCATTTGGTTGAATAAATAAATATATATATATATATATATATATATATATATATATATATATATATATATATATATATATATATATATATATATATATATATATATATATATTTCTATATATATATATATATATATATATATATGTATATATATTTATATATGGCTTAAAAATTGCCCTTGTAATGTTATGCTGGCAAATTTTTGTAATAAAATTCGAAATTTCTATAAAGACTGTATTTTTCTTGTTTCTAGTTTTTTTTCAAAAAAAAAATAATTTTTAAAAATGTTAAAATGACCGGAAGGTTTTAAAATAAACAATGAAAAAAAAATTAAAACAAAACAAGAATCGCTGCGATAGCCACATGCAACGCTGCCCATTTGGTGAAAGCACACGCACCATTTGGTGAAAGCCACGGCTGACCGACCTTTAAACCCTCTAGAAGTGGGCGCGACCCAACCTTAGGGTTGACGCACGAACCGAGGCCGCCCTTGGCTGTTTTTAAAAAAATAAAAAAATAAATATGTTTTAAAATTAATAAATAAATATATTTTATTATATTTAATATAATATAATATTATAATTTTATAATATTTTGGATATTATATTGTTATAATATTTATATTATCATAATATAATATAATATATGATTGTGAGGACTAAATTATAATTAAATGGTTTTGAATATAATGATTTAATAGATATCAAAAGGGTTTAATATTATCCTTAACATAGGATTGAATGGTTTCAATTGATTTAGTAATATGATTTATTTAATGATTGGGAAATTTAATTATCATAATTGTTTTCTAATGTTTTAATTTTTTTACATTTGAGGAAATGATTATTTTATGTCATTACTATAATATTTAGAAGGGAAGATTGTATTTTTTAGAAAATGAAATTTATTGAATATGCAATCAATATTTTATTTAAAATGGGATTTTGCGTTTATATGAATTATTAAAATACGAGATTATGTTTTATATCTTTAAATGAAGCATGAGAATAAAATGTTTTCTTTAAAGTGATGTAATATATATTCTGTTTATTGATGCACTGGATATTGAATGATTAGTTAGGACATGGGTTTAGTGAACCCAAATTAGGATTTGATTCCTGTCCTTGCATTGATCTACGTGTGTATTGTTGGGAAGTGTGGGTCTTCATGTTTAACAAGTCTTCTAGTGGGATCTCAGTCTGTGGGTTGTCTTTGTGTGCAGTCAACCATAGATGACCTTGGGTAGTGCCTAACCAGTTGTTCCTGGTTATCACGAACGGGAGTTTGTGTTGACTGTATGTCATGGTTAGGGATGTGATATCCTTGTGTAGCACTTGTGTACCCTTGGGTTGTGGAGTTGTTCCACGTGTCGTCTTAGAGGAGTGGCTTATAACGGGGGCCGGCACACAAAGTGGTGCCAGGACAACTCGTTGTAAGTTAGTTAATCCAATGATAACTAAATTAAATGAATAGAGTATCATGTAGCATCAAACATTTAATAAGATAATTATGCCTCGCACCTTACCACAAGGGCTTGTAAAGACTTGGGTCGAGACGAGAAGGCCTGGAATGGCAAGATCATTATCTTGTCACCACGAAAGATAACTGATTTCGCATTGGTTTACATGAGGGGCCGGAAGTCGTTAGAGGTTACCATGATAACTCGAGACGGGGGCCGAGACCTAGGAAGACTCACCAGGATAACCTATGTAACAATGTGATGACACTTCTCCTAGGTCGGCAATATGTTCACATCAGTGATGCAATTGATTATGGATATCTGGAAGCAATGTAACCCTGTGATTTGATGTTGTTATTGTATTTATTTCAGTATGGCTATGTTAGCCTATGTCTTGAGGTAGACGAGCTTGTCTAGGGATTCTGGTTACTATCTCCTAGCACAGGGGGTGGACCTTTGGATTCCACTTGGTTGGGTGGCATGCACCTTACTCCGTTGGGTTTTCTCCTTGTACATGTGGATGAGACTTCCAGTTGGAGAGCTCGTGGTTGTTTCTGTTACAGTTATTCTTGTTATCTTTACCCCTCTTGTTATCGAGATGGAAATTGTAATTGTAACACTATGTTATTGGACTTGCCTCATTCGGGGAATGAGTGATTGTAACCTTATGGTTTTATTGAATGGATTAATGTAATCGAAAGACTTATCTTATGTTTGTTGGTATTGCATCTTACTTGGAATGTATGCGTTAATGTTTTGATTAAATAATTGTCATAGTTTATATTCATGTTTGGTTGAGGTTCTATATAACCTTTGTCTTGTAACCTTAGAGGTTGTTGGCATTAGTTAATTAACTTACTTATCATTTATCCTTTAAAAAAAAAAAAAATTATTCCATTTAAGCAGTTAAATGCAACTTCCTCTAGGGTTGTGTGGTAGGGAGTTACATATTCAATCATCACATTTTTCATTATCATGTAAGCATTCCATTACATTAGCACTAATTTCATATTACATCACATTCACAACATTAGGTCATTTACATTGCATTCATTAGTCATACATATCATAAAGGTGTAAACATCCATAATCATAAATGCATTACATTATCACATCACATCACACCTATCAAATTAGTTCATACTTCATTTATAATTAATACATATCATAAGGGGCATAAACATTCATAACATAATAATAAAGCATATTAAACCATCACATCATCATATAAAATGCATTAATGGACATCATAAACACAACATGAACATCAATAGCAAAAGATCATGATAAATCACAATCATATATAACACTACATATCATAAACCATCACCAAAAATCATATCATATAATATCACTAAAAAAAAAAGTGTCATTGGTACAATTTCAAGATGTGTCGTATCCAATAAAAATGGAGCTCGCAGGCTCGATAATAAAAAATTTAAGTGTCCATATAACATGATAAATAAAAATATTCTATATCCCAAGTTGCCCTGATCTCTTGTCCCTAGGGAATCCCTATCCTCCTATCATGGTGACTCTTAGGACATGTGTTCTGAAGTGGATGGCCTATCAAAGGGGGTGGCCCATCTCGTATTTGAAGTATCACCCTCAGACCTACTTTGAGACCGCTTGCTATGCATCTTGTTGTGAGTCCTACCTCATGAACCATTATCAATCTTTGAAAATGCGAGCTCCATCCTCATTGATGGTGCCACTCTCTTGTATAGATCTCTATAATACTGAATGGACTTGCTGGCTCGAGCATACTCGTTAGCAACATCAACAAAATATTCACTACAAGTGGTCATAAACTTATCACACACTGGTCTATCTACTACCGACTGATAAGAACTAGGTCCCTCTCAACTTGCATGGTATCTCTCTCAGCCTTAAGGCCATCCCTCTCTACTATGACCATCCTCATCTTTGCCTCTCAGGCTTGTACCTGAGCCTACAAAGTGGCTATCATCTACTCTATAGATCCATCCTCCTCTTCAAAGCCCACCTCCTCTGGCTCCCCATCCATCCCCATGATGATCCAATTTCAAAGGACTCTCTCCACCTCATCCATCTCCACCTCCTCTCCATGCTCATCCTGTCCCCCCTCTCCCACTGCCTCAACTCCATCGCCTCTACCTCTGGCTGTGCTATCTCTAGAGAAGGAATCTCTGCATGTTGCTCTCCCTCCTATACTACCAACTTTGCTTCTCCCCTCACCTCGGGATAGTCCTCCTCCATCTCCTCCTCTCTGATTGGTGGTAGTTATATGACCACTCATCATCCTCCATCCTCCGATGTCATTATCCTCCCTAACCTCCTCACCCATCTCCCCCATCATATCCCTACCCTCTTCCACTCCCTTGTCCACCATCTCCTCTCCCTCCACCCCTCCAACCCCTATCACCTCTTCGACCTCTTGGGCCCCTGCCTCTGTGCTCTACCGATGATGGATGCTATGGATTTATCAATGGTACTAGCCTGTGAATCATCTATCAGACATCATACTCTGGTGTAGTATCTACATCAAAATCACCAACTCTCCACTCCCAATATAATGAATGCAAGACATAAATCTCTTGCTCAGGTGTAGTAACAACAATCTAAGGCCCCCATGGATGAACCTCTCAGGAGGAACTTGTAAAATCTACTTTGTCAACTAGAATACCCTATATCTCCTTGAATTTACTTTGAACCCTCTCTAGGAGATACATCTCAATAATGTGTTGACTCTACAATGTTTTCCTGATAAGATACCTCGACTGTTGGCACCATGGAAAGTGATCATCCTCTCCAACCCATAAATCACATGCTCTATATGGTCTCTAGATAAAACTAACCAATGTGTCCAACCCATCCCTCCAGTAACGAAAATCCCCCACGCATGTCTATGTAAGGACCCCCTGATACATATATGAATACGCAACACTAACTCCTAGCTATCATGACATCGAAGGTCCGGACATTGCTATGTGCTTCCAGACCCATACTGTCAGCAATGTGACCTCACAGCTTAGAATTTGTCCTCTCTTTTAAGTAATATCATGCAACTAGAAATAAATCATAGCCAATAGGCATGGTCCCCACACATACACTATCCTAAAATAAACCATCGACCCAAGCATCTCTCCCTACCCTACTGAGAAACTATGACCTCGATGATCCAGAATCATCACCCTTGATATCAATGTGAATATAACATAATCATATTTGCTATATCTCTCTGCAAGGGTCTCCCATCTGATCTCGTACCCCTGTATCCCAAGCTCTGTATCATCATCACATTCATAGTACTCATCTAGAGCACTTGTAATCCTCGACTGGGGTCATAACGTATCCACTTGCCTTGAATTGATTGTCACAGGATCTTGCATATTTCCTCAATGGTGACTATCACCTCCCTTGTTGCCAAGTGGAAACTGCTCATCTTAGAGTGCCATCACTCCACCAATGTTGTCAGCATGCCACTATTTTCCCTAATAATGGGCATATAGGTGACATAAAACAAACCAAGGTCCAATAATTCCTATCTCTCCTCATCACCCAACTAGTCTTGTAGTTGAAAAACATTTGGTCTGGACTCCCATTTATAGATAGGCTATAGATGCTCTTGAAATCATCAAGCAAACCATCATGCCTATCCAAGACCTTTAGTTGAGCTATTAGACCTAAGTTGACCAAGTCAAAATATCCTAATCTGGGGAAAATATTTTAACCAGACAATTGTGTCGCTATTTTGTGAAATGCATCACACATATATTCCACCGGCTCACAACTACAATTGCGTCACTCATCTCTCAAATGTGTTGTATCGTACAATGCTTGCATCATAGCCTTTCAATTGTGTCATTCTCGGTCACACATGCAACACAAAAATTCAGTTGTGTTGCATCATTTTATGCATTGCAATGCAAATGCCCCTACCCTAACCCTAAATCAATTGAGTTGTGATGAGAAGATTGTGGTGAACTTCTTCTCATCTGTGTCGAACACACGCAATTGCATCACAAAATTCTGTGACACAATTGCTTGCTAATTTTTTTCCCTACCTAAATGTGCTCCCTCAGGATGATGGTATCTCCAAATGCGATATACATGGTGGGAAACCTTTGGAACAGGTGGCATCTTCATAGGAAAATCACTTAGACCTCCAAGAATTTCTAAATTAGGAATGCATAAATGACCCTTTTTCTCACTCAAATTTCCATTTATAGTTTGAAAATTAGGGTTTCCCTCTTGCCTTATCTATTAGAGGAGCCTATTGATGACTTTGATCTTGAATTTGATCCCCTTACCAACTTCGAAAATCAATTATGTCTTCACCATTGGATTCCTATCCATCACATTATCTTATTGCGATAATTTCCCAAAAAAAATCTTTTTTTTTTGAAAATTCATAAAAATTTCCCAAGGGGGCATATCTATACCCTACTTTCATCGAGTCATCTTTTGACTAAATTTATTTGACACAACGTGATGAACTAAATTATATCAAAGAGGGGTAAAATGTAGACATTGAAAAATGTCTTAGTCTGCGAGTGTCATTTTCTTGGTCTTCTTCTCCGCATAATTAAATAATTTCAATTATTTAATTATTCTTGACCACATTCTTCTATTAATTAAATAATTTTTAGTTATTTAATTAATTTACTTCTTAACCTTATTCTATCCTGATCAATTAAATAAATTAATTGTGTCTCTAATTCCCCTTCTTCCTCAATAATTAAATAAATTATTATTTATTTAATTATTTCTTTATTACCTTTCGTCTATAGTTAAAAAATTAAAGCTAATTATTTAACTATTCACTTATCCTCTAATTCCTCAATGGTTAAATAATTACATCAAAATTATCTCCCAACCCTCTCTTTTATTAAATAATTGATTCAAATTAATTATTTATTTCTCTTTCCCATTTTCTGTTATTTAATTCAAATGATTTTATAATTTTTTTTACTTAAATGCCCACTTGCCTTTTCCTCAAATAAATAATTTGAAAAAAAATATTTATGCTTCCACTTGTCCAGAGATTCCTTTCTCATGAATTAATTGATTTCCAATTTTTAATTTGACCATTATGCCTCCACTATCTCATTTTGAATCTCGTTCGTTGATCGTCTCTAGGTTCTTTCTAATCTTGACCATTCGTTTTGTAACTCCCATTGTGTGTCGTCTCGTTCGTCAATCTTGGAATATTTCTAGAAGATCGATCTCTACCATCTATTTGAATGGTTGTCTATAAAAGAAGTCGTTCTCCTCCATTTTTTTCCTTAACAAACACTTATCTCCAACTTTCTTACTTACTATTTGTAGGTGTTTGCACAAGTTAGACTACAAATCTAAGGGAATATTTTCAAAAGAAGGAGAGGCAAGAGAAGTGATTCAAGTTCAAGCATGGGGCGTGTTTTGATTTGATTCTTTCATTGTTTTCTCTTGTTTGGATGTGGTTAATAGCTTAAAAGTGTTTTGGTTGTCACTTTTATCTAGGCTAGGTTGATTTTCCCCATCTTACATAATTCATAAACATAGCTTTACCATCCCATGTCAAAGTGTTTTCACAAACATGGATTGTTTGTTGTATCAATACCAAGCCTCCATTTGTGTGTGAAAAAGCTTCAAGGTTGTGCAATGTCATTGATTGAGGATGTGTGTAAAGTTTGTCAAAAGATCAATTGTGATTTTGGAATTACTTCATTGTGCAAAATATGTTGATTCTTTGATAGTTTTTGAGAAAGAAGATGGTTGTTATATAGATTTTGTGTTTCAAAATGAATTCTCAAGATCGCATAATACAATATCCTGATCAATGGTTGAAAACTGTGGAGAGGATTTAGATGGGAATAATCAGTGTATTTTGATTACATAATCGATGTGATTGAAGAAATCAATTTGAGTGTTCAATGGGATCGAGGAAATAAATTTAATAATCTATGGAATTGAAGAAATCATGTTGAGCCTTTAGTGGGATTGAAGAATAGATGAATCAGTCATGAATAGATGGATTAGTTAGCCAATTAGAGTGAGAAATTGAGGGATCATGATTTTCTCAATCATAGAAGTGCGTGAGGATAATTAATTGATTTAATTATTTATTTTTTTGAGTTGAACATGCAAATCGAGTTTTACTTTTACAAGAAAAGTTATATTTGTTTGATTTGACCCTTTTGAGTTGTATTTTTTGATTTGACATTTTGGATGATGTTTTGAATAATTTATTCAATTATTCATGTTTATGGGAAAGTGATTTATTTAAACTATTAAGTGGTAATAATTTAATTAACTTAGGAGAATAGGGTAAGTTAGCGACATAATTAACTAATTGATGTTATTTAATTAATCAAGAGGAATAAAGTTAGATTAGGAATTTATTAAATAAATGAAATTTATTTAATTTGTTAAAAATGATGAAAAAATAAATTAATTAAATAATGTAATATAATTCAATTAATAGAGGAAATTAGGGTTTTTGATGTAAATGATGTGAAATGCAATGATATTAAGTGATAATGATGTCGATGATGAGAAAATTTCATTTAAGATGTGTGATAAGTATTAAGTCATTTGTACATGTCTACACTTATTATTCATGGCTTTGATAATGTTTGTAGGCAGCCATTGAGGACAATCACACTACCTATTAAGGCAAGACCTATGATTTTACCTACCCTTATCCACGTTATTGTCAAAACCTCTTTCATATAATATTCTCCTTGGTAGATCATGTATTCATGCCATGAAGGGATTCCTTTCTACTCTTCAACATGAGATGAAGTATGAATATAATAGCAAGATATATATGGTTTAAGTGGATGCAAAAAGTTATAAATTACAAATCAAAGTTGAACATAACACTTCGAACTCTCTTAGTACCTTGATTCCATATTCAAAATTTGATTTATCGCCTTACAATTATAATTATACTATGAATACACTCCTGGATGATGATTGGAGTTCATTAGATTTTACATCCACTTTCATTGGGGAGTCTAAAATCTCACCATTAGAGTCTATAGAGTCAAATATTGTTCCAACAAAATGCTATGATTTCTCATCTCTAATTACAAATAATGATCACAACATGGATTCCTCTTCAAATATATTTTCTAATTTGGGTTGATTAGATTTTACACCATTTGTAGGAAAATGTAAAATCTCACAATCGGGTGAGTGCAGGATCATGGGGTTTCAAAAAATGGCGATATGACAAAAAAGTGGTTGACGAATTTTTTTTATCAAAATTTGATGAAATGAAAATGGTTTATTGAGAAAATTGTCAGCTTTCAAAAAATATAAGATATGCCTTATTTGGAATTAAATAGAAAATTATTATTGATTTTATACATACATTCTGACTAAAGTCCTTATTGAAAGGCTGATTGAAAAAACATCTATAATTCTTAAACAATTTCATTTTTTTGGAATCCAAAAGATGTAGCACATTCTATGTTTCCCATACTATAGGATAAGAAAAAGGAAAATCAATTTCATAAATTTTTGACTAAGTTGTGGTGGTCAAACAAACAAGTTTTAATATTTTTTAAAAATTTTAATAAAAAATTCATAACTAATTATTTACTTACAAAAAAATTACAAAAAAAAATGTAGCACATCCAGGCATATGTCCTCTACTTATATTGAAAGTTTCAAATAAATAATTTGTTTTTTCTTGTACTTAGGTTGGTCAGACATACATGTTCTTTTTATTTTTTCCTAAAAATTTAGTACTACTGCATTGAAATTTTAAATTTTCACCAAATAGATTTACTTTTTTCCAAAAAAGGAATAGTATCTTAGAAACTACATTGAATTTTCTTATTCAAAATTTTATTTCAAGTTTCCTGAGCCTATTTTTTTAATTTTTATTGCCACTTAAGAGCCTAGTTTGGACCCCCATGATCCTGCACTAACCCAGTCTACATTTAAGGAGTCTTGTGTTTCATTTTCTCAATCTTGTTCTACATCAACAAATGGGTCCCCCTATTCTACCAGGTACCAATTTTTAATATGCTATTGGCAACATCTTAACATTCAAAATTCAAATTTCAAGTGTCAACTATTGGGATTTAATTCTTGAGAAATTAGAGAAATGCCTATAAATACGTAGTCTTTTCATCATTTGAAATCTAACAACTAGCAAGATGGAAAACTTATGATCGAGAGCACTATCAAGAAAGCCAATAGTAGCATTTTCATAAATTTATTGCAGTAATTCAAGATCCTAACATCATGCAATTTTGTGCATGTTCATGTTATCATTGTTTTGTTAAGAGTAATATTTTTTGTAGGTCTCCAATGAATTCAAGCATTAAGGCAAAGAAAGATCAAGACCTTGAGGTGATGTGTATGAATTCAGTCTTTCAAGGAAGCCGTTGAAGTGTGGTGAGTTGTAGAATTTTTTGATTTCATCATTCCTTCCTTTCAATTATCCATTTATCATTGACATTGCCATTGTGGAAGTGAAAATACTTACACGGGGTTTGATTGAGGCAGGCCCCTAAAATGGCACAAAATGTCTTATTTTTGTGAATATACAGATCTCAAGTTGAAGGGGATCATCAGAGATCCCCACAAGTAGAACATAAGTGTCCTATAAAGACCCATTCACCCAGGGACAACACAATCCTACCACAACACTCAAATCCAACTCTTGGTGACAAGTACATAGGCCTCTGCACTCCTCAGATCTGCTTGTTGATTTCTATTTCAATCTGTGCATCATTGAAATCTTGCATTTTTCATAATAGGTCATATATTTCAATTAGTTTAATCATTCCAAATCATTTCCAATCCATCCGTAAGAAACCCAAGAATTTTGATCCATGTCTAATTGGCTCACCCTCATTGTTGAAAGTCAATCTATTCACCTTGTTGATCTACATTCTAATGTGATTGTGAAAAAGGAAGGCTAGTAACCCTACATTTAGGCATTTAACTTAGGGTCCCATTTTCTAACATTACATTTTGGTGAACTTGACATCTTAACATCATAATTTTAGAGTAATAGGTTATTTACTTGATTAAATTAATCATGTTGATTAATTAATTAAGTCACCTTTACTTTATTTCACTTAAGCTAAACTTAGGAATCTTTATTTTGCATTATTAAATTAGTCATGTTGTCTCATTCATTATGATCTTGACACTTGTCACATACTAATTTAATCTTCATCCTAGGGTTTTTGCTTTAGGTTTCGATCTCCTTTCTTAAGGATTGATCTCTTTGTAATTATTCACTTCTCGAGTAATGCATTTTGCTTCATGTTTGTAGAGAACCATTCTTGTGTCTCTTGATCTCCTTTGGTGATAGGTTATTTGTTTGCAAGTGTTCATTGGGATCTGTGAGGTTGGATTATCAACTTCTACATGGTATCAGAGTTCCAAATCTACAAGCTTCTTGTTCCTTTTTTTGTGAGATCTTTCCTTGAAGTGGTTTTTCTAGTGCATTCAAGGTCAAATCAGACCTTTCCATTGAATCCAGAGCTGTCGAAATAGTCAAGATTGACCTTTGTTTTTTCAAATTTAGCTTCCATTTATCAGATCTGTGAGGGTTTGAAGAAAGGACTTTTTTGTCAAATCTAGGGGGTGCCCAATTTTTTGGAGCATTTTGAGCCCAAACGAACCTCACCATTGCGCTCAGAAGGGAAAGAAACCCCTATTTCCATATATAATTTGTCAATTTTGGAGCAAGTCACCTCAAGGAAAAATTTGTTTACCTCACAGAGGTCATACGACCTCCTGCACACATCACAAGGTAAAAATTTTGTTAAAAAAATTTGCAATTTTTTTTTTGTTTTTTAAAGCCTTCAAAAGCTTTACAAATTTTTTGTTTTTAAAAAAATAAATTGTTTATTAAAAACAAATAAAAAAAGGTAGTACCTGTGCAAGTATTGGGCACATCCGTACCTGCGCATGCCTGCACAAAGTACCTGCACCTTCATGAGGAGAGGTGGGGGTGGCCCACATGCCTCCCCACCAATTTTTTTTTTTTTTAAATTATTAAAAAAAACATTAAAAAAAAAAAGAAGCATAATTGTACAAATGTTGTGAGGGCCATATGGCCATCAATTTTAGGCTAATAGTTTTTTTCTGTGATGGTCATATGACCATCAAATTTAATGCAATAGTCTATGTTTTTGCACTTTGGGAGCATATTTCTTTCGAAGGCCATAACTTTTTCCCACGATGTCGAAATCGAGCAAACGAGATATTGTCAGAAAGAGGACTCAAAGTACTTTCCAATGGTGCAGGTTTTTTCTAGAGATTTTTTTCTCAGGTCCTTGTTATTTCTAGTCAAATTCAGATATTCTTTTCTGGTGTTGCCTTCAGTTTTTTCGTCATAACTTTTGCATATGATGTCGAAAATGGGCAAATGAGATATCATCAGAAAGTTGGTTCCGAGCTCTTCACAGTGGTGTAGATGGTTTCCAAATTTGATTTTTGGTTTTTTCCAAAAAATTTTCTTCTCAGTTTTAGTCCTTTTTTGGACCTTATGGGCTCACATTGCATGTATTTTTCATTTGTAAATGCACTGAAATAAAGTGTCTCGACTTTGTATGTGTAGTATTGGGAATCTTGGACATCACTTTGTGCCTTATTGTACTTGTACTATGTTATAAAGTGCCATGGGGTTTTATGTTTTCCTTTGTTTTTCCTTGATAACTTTCACATGCATGTGTGACTTTTGTTTTCACACCCTTTATATCTGCTTGTACTTTCATGTATGCACATTCAAATGTTCCTAATTCTTCTTCATGCACTTTTTTTTGACATTCAGTTTTAGTGTACCTATCACACCTCTCCCTTTTCAACATTCTGGGGGGGTTTCTATTGTTGGTTCTAATGCTTCCTTGGTTTCATGTTGGAGTGAGCTATGTATACAATATTCATTCCTATGTACTAGGAGATGCAATAGCTGGTTACCCATGCATTTTCGGTGAGATGGAGAACTTACCATATGGACACTCTTGCATTCCTTATTTTGGAGGTGACCTTCCATTTTCACCTGATCAGTTCTTTAGACTTTTGGTACTTTTTCCATTTGTATCTTTGAGTTCCAGGTGTTTGCCTTTGTTTTCCATTTGATTTGAGTAGTGTCGTTGTGGGCAGTCATGTGTATTCTTGTTGACTTGATCATGATCATCATTTGTTTTAGAGAGGTTTCTTCTTTCATCATTTCAACAGTCATTCTACGATAGTGTTTGCAGCTTCTTCACGCTTCAGTGGTGTTCATCCTTAGTTCCTATCTTGTGGAACGATTTCTTCTTGATTGGAGGCTTCTTCGTTCTTCATCTTGTTTGGAGGCTTCTTAGTCCTTCACATGTATTTATCTCTTTTGGAGAATAGTTTTTCCCATGAGTTTTTCTCTTTTTTCTCCTATTGTGAGAGATCTCTTACATTTGTATATGGGTACCTCATCTGGCCTTGTTTTTCGGGACCCATATTTTCTTTCATGCATCTGTCCTTAATTTTTTAGCTTCTCCCTAAGTTCATCTTAAGGGGGGGTGTTAGAGTAATAGGTTGTTTACTTGATTAATTTAACCATGTTGATTAATTAATCTAGTCACCTTTACTTTATTTCACTTAAGCTAAACTTAGGAATCTTTATTTTGCATTATTAAATTAGTCATGTTGTCTCATTCATTATGATCTTGACACTTGTCACATGATAATTTAATATTGACCCTGGGGTTTTCACTTTAGGTTCCAATCTCCTTTCTTAAGGATTGATCTCTTTGTAATTATTCACTTCTCGAGTAATGCATTTTTCTTCATGTTTGTAGAGCACCATTCTTGTGTCTCTTGATCTCCTTTGGTGATAGGTTATTTTCTTGTAGGTGTTCATTGGGATATGTGATGTTGAATATCAAATTCTACACATAAGCCTTCTAAAAATTACATTCATTCACCCTAGATTTAGGTCTTGCATTACATTATCTTGCATTTCTCATTTAGGGTTTAATATTTGCATCATTAAAAGTAAAAATTTAAAAATATTACATGTCATATTGCATCATAGCTTGCATTAGGGCATGTTTCAGTCATCTAGATCAGATTTATATTCAAAATTGCATTCCAAAGTGTGATTTGGTGTCCAAACATTTTCATACACTTGCATTTTACTTACATTAAGAAATTTGAGAAAACAACCACTATCGGACCTATTTGCAAATAGGAACAATAGCCTTAAATTGCAACTCAAATATTTAGATTTTTAATTTTCAAAACCCTATTCAAGGACCTGAACACCCTTGGGTGATCGTATCCTTGGACAAGTCAATCAATAAACTTTTACACAGTTGTCTATCTATGTTTGCTCACTTAGTTTAAACTTGCAGATCTATGTCTAGAATTCATAATTGCATGTTTTAGGAAATTTGCACCTAGTTCATAGAAGTGAAAGGAAATTTTATTGTTTGTGTTTCGAAATTGCATAAAAAATTAGCATTTCTAGGTCCTTGCATCTAAGAATTAGTCAATAATTAAAATTTAGGTCTAAAATTTGTATTCAAAGTTGTTCAAAAATCTTCAAACTTATTGCACACTTGCATTTTGCATCAAATTGGCACAAAATCAGAAAAATTTAGAAAATTGTTTACTATTTAAATTGTTTGCAAGTAGAATTAGAATCCTTAAATAGTGTAGTACACAGTCATATTTTGAATTTTTAGAACCATTGACGAGGACTTAGATGCCTTTGGGAACCCCTATCTTGCTATTCTTGGCCAAACAAAATTTTTTTCAGACTTTTGTTGTTGTGTTTCCTATTTATTTTTGTTGTTCGATCTTTGTTTCTGAGTATTTTTTGTGCCTATTTGTAAGTTTAGTTTTCATCTTGGGTATGATTAAATGTTTTGGAACTTGTATGAGTTTCAAGACCCGGTGTCCTATTTCCAATACTTGAGTGAGACGTAGTTCTAGACTTATGGAATCCCATATTGTTACATCTATTGTGGATCATAAGTCTTCCAACTCTTTCATGCAAATTATTGTCAATACTCGACCCATTTTGGACTCTATCCCTGATGCTATCATACTAATGACAACCTTATAAAAACCTACTTTTATAAATGTTGAGACTATGGTTGCCCATGTTCTCAAAGAAAAACTAAAAAAATTAGACAAGGACTTAGAAAAAAATCAAGACTTTGTGAATTTGGTACAATAGTTCCTATAATAGACAACATGAGAAAAATAATTAATGATGATATACGATTAGAGGTTTTGTGTATCCTAGCCCATATAGTTGACCTGAAAATGTACCTAAAATGGCTAGTTTCACTCAAACTTTTAGAAACATTCAAGGTTAAGGAGGAAGTCAAGTCTCCCTCCCTACAATCATAGCCTCTATCCCTACATACACAAATCCAACTATTACTTCAACAATACAGCAAAGCATTGGTATAACTCCAACAATAGGCCTTTCCATTGGAAATCCTTATGGTTTTGGATCTTCACATATCACACCTCAAGTTTCATCCCCACTCTTAAATTTTCAACACATTAACCCCCACAAAACATACACACTTCCACTATATTCACCTCATTCCAAAAACATGTTAGGAAATTATTCCATTATCAACCAACTTCTACAAAATTTAGCCTCACTTCAACAAAAAATCTCAACTTTGAACCAAATCCAAAATAGAAAACCATAAAAATACATCAAAAGGAGCCCATTATCCCTTGAAATATTGAAATCACAAATTACACAAAACATAGAAATGGCCCAATTTGATATGTTTAATAGTAAAGGAGACCCTAGCAATCATATATCGACATATACAACCTTGTGTATTGACTTCATTTTTTAGGACAATCTCTTGGCTAAACTCTTTCCTATGTCATTGAAAGATATGGCTTTGGAATAGTTTTGTTCATTGCCAAATAATTCAATCCATTCATTCAATGAGCTTGTTCATATGTTCCTCAATCATTTCCAAGTAAACATTGGTCTTAAGATCAACATAGATGATTTAATGTGATTCAAATAAAAGAGAACCAAAAAGGTCACAAATTTCATAAGAAACTATCAATTGCTTTTATCATAGATTAACCTTACTCTCCCTAATGCATATATTCAAAGAGTGTTCATTGACAACTTGCAAAAGAACATACAAGATAAAATATTATTAATGAAATTAATATTCTTCATACATTTGTGTATGAATCTTCATGACTATCAGAATTTGATTAGTCAGTATAAAGAAGAATCTTCATCAACTCATAATGATAAATATGAATCCATACCCCAAAACAACTACCAACCATTCAAAAAGTAAAATAATTCTTAAATATCAAGTTTAATACACCTCAAACAACCAACCACATTGAACCTCAAGTTTCTGCCTTAAGTGCAACTCCATGCCAATTTAGACCAAAAGGTAGAAAATTCACCCACCTACTCGACATTCTCCATTCGATCATGTTGCAAATCTGGAGTAAGAACCTAATCTAATTGCCTCATGCCAAACCTTTACCTCCAAACTTTAATCTAAATTCATTTTTTCAATATCATCACATGAGTGGACATGATACAAAATGATGTATGCATCTTAAAGAAAAAATTCAAGACCTCATTGATTCTAATCACATCGAGTTGGGTGGTGTTAATGCTCAAGGAAAAAAAATTGTTGACCCACCTAATTTAAATTTGTAGTTTTTTATGAATCCAATGCCCAAACATTCATCCAACTTTGTGCAAGCTTGTGATGTTGTGATGTTAACAATGATGAGATGAATGATGATAAGATTGATAATATGATTGATGACACGAATGATGATGATAATGATGAGAAGGAAGTAGATAACATGGTTTATTTTTTATTGTTCAACCTCGTAAGGGCCAAACCACTATGTTACATAACATTTATTTCACCCATAAGGGTGCAATTAAACATGCAACTAAGGGTCCTCTCTATATTTCTAGTCATAATAATGATAAACATGTACAAAGAATACTCATTGATCCTATGTGTGTAAAGAATATGATCATTCAGGAGTTATTGTTTGTGTAAGAGCATTATCAAGATTCTTATAAACAATTGAAAGCATGGTTAAAAACTAATGATATGCTTTATCACTCTTACTCTTAAAGTTGGAACAAAATAATTAGATGTCTCATTCTCCATCATCATGAAATTGGACCAATTACATGTGAAGCTAGACTACCCACGGCTATGCTCCATGAATGACATCCCATTGGTCATTCAAAAATGAATTAAGTTCTCCTATGGATATGATATAATTATAGTGCATCATAGTGGGTTTAATCCTTTATCTTCCCATGGGAAATTTTAATTTGATTTATTTTGGCCTCAACCTATAGAACCTGTAAAGCCTCATGAAGATTGATTTTTTAGGTCATACCAAAATTTCAAGGCAAAGTGCATTACAAAGTTATCTGTTACCAATATTCTTGAGAATAATAGGTCCATGGTCACTCCTCCTACTCCAATAGTTGTGGATGAACCTATGCCTCAAGCTACTGCCCTTCCAAATAATCAGTGCAAATATGTTGTAGTTCCTCCACCCATATCATATAAAAGACCAAGAGACAATAAAATGATTCTTTTTGTACCTCCTAAAATAAAACAAGTGTATAGACATAAAGAGAATGTTTTACCAACCCCTAGTGGTTCCTTTAGTTCCTCCCTGAAGGGAAGAAAAGAGACCAATGGTCAAGAAACCCACTCCTATTCAGTCACAAAATAAGAATCATTTAAGAAGAAACTAAATTGCTAAAGAGAGTAGGCATAGACATCATGCTACCGTTCATCAATTGGAAGAAAGGAATACAATAGTGCATGATAATCCAAAAACTATGAAAACAACTCAAGAAGAAATAAAAATTTCACCAACACAAGACTTGAAACCAAAACAAGAAGTGAAACAAGAGAATTCAAATGCAATTGTCATAAAACCTCACATTGTGATCAGCTTGGATGATGATGAAATTAATAAAAATAATGAGGTGCATAATGAGCTTAACGATTTATTTTCAAAGAAAATGACTTTAGATGGGGGAAACCATGATGAAACTCCTAATGAGAGTGACTCACCACATGTTGAACTTGGAGATGTTCCTAGTACGAAACTTAATGTAGTCCCTTTATCTAGTTGTCCACCTTTCATATATGATGAGCAATATTGGGATGTAGACAACATGTTGTAGGTTGGATCGCATGTGTGGTACTCCTCTATGTTGCTTGATGTGTTCTTTATGTTTTCTTGTATGTGATATCATCTCCCATGTTGTGCTTCTTGACATGTCTTTATGTTTGTAAGTTTTCTTTGGATGAACCTTGTTACTCCGTTGGAACAAGAATACAAAGGAAATGAACCTATCGTGAAATTATTCTATTTGTATCTTCATTCTTCTATGTCATGAAATTTGTTTCTCTTTTTGTCTTTTTTTTTTCATTTTTAGGATGATGCAAGGCATTGAGACATTTAGGCCTCTTCCATGTTGACCCAAAATTTTGTTTGTTCTTGTTACCTAATTTAGCTTCCAGTGCAATCAGGTAGAGATGAGATAATTTTTGCAAAATAAAGATAAAGGTACAAATTCAATTATGCTAAGTTCCATTCATATGCACAAAAGTAGATATCAAATAAATTGTAGTTTATTATGAAAATGTATACAAGAGAAATATTTACAATTTTTTTTACATAACTATTGTCTTTATTGATAATTACAAATGTATGGTGTCCCACACAAGTCATGGGAATAACTATTTCAATACAATATAAGATATAAAATATACATTTGAAGATATAAAAAGAAAATATAATATGGAAAGAGCAAGGATCCATCATTGCCTGAATGACGAACCCCAAGTTGAATTGTTGCATCCTTGCTTTAGTCCCTCTTGCTTGGTTTCTCTAGAAGTTTCTCTATTGCTCCAGAAATGCCTACAAGGGATGATAAAATTTGTATTAGAGCTTCAAATCCATATTCTCTCAATATACTAGATCAAAAAACATGTAGTTTATTCTCACAAGGCATTGAAATAGTTTTGTAGTATCACAAATATCAAAGAAGAAGCAGAGGATCATGATCAATATCCATCATTTTTGAGTTTCATTTGTTTTATCTAACATGTTAATTCACTGTGCAAGTATAGGTGAATTTTTCATTGTTGTATTATTTTCATTTAACATAATAGCATGTGGACTAAAATGGGATCCCACAAGGGTTGAGCCCAACATGATTTCGTCTTATGTTTTAAGAGGGGTAAGAGTATTACTCATCTCACTTGTCAACATTGAGCATGTATTCATCACTCATAAGAGTGATTTGGTAGATCACTGTCCTAAATGATAAATATTTTATCAATTCATTCACCACAAGTAAGGAAGTAGTTTTACAAAGCCAACAATGACTAATCATTCATGAGTTGTCATTATGTGGATAGATCTTCATCATGGAGCAACAGTTCACAGATTCTTGCACTTGAATTCACATCAAGGGTTAGCTTCATCATTTTCTTAAACAATCATAGTGGCAAAGGTATTCATGATTGGACTCCTTCAAAAGACAGGAAATATTTCAAAAGTATCCATGTGTATGCAGTCATGAGAAAAAACATGGTGTCACTTGAGAAAAAAGAAATACAAGAACATAGATGGTAGATTGAATAAGATACATTCCACTACTGTCCAAAGACAATCATAAATTCATTTGAAAAAATAGTGGGGAATCATCAAGAGCATAAATAGTCATAGAAATGACATTCAATATCAAATGAAATGATGGCAAAAGTATGTTTTTTGTAAAGAACATTTAAAAAATGCAATTATATTCAAAGGATAGTCACATCAAAGCACTTAAAATATAACTATAAGGAGAAATAAAAGTATTGTGCTCACTGCATGATAACAAGAACCTAGATTTGCATCTGAAATCTAAATATGATCATCCCAAATATAAGAAATAATTTGTAGATGTTTCAGGTGACGAAGAAGAATTTGGCTTCCATGACCTAGAATGGTAGATCTCAGACATGGTGATACTGTGTTATATGAAGGCAACACATATGACATGGTATATAAAGAGAGGGATTCATAGGGTAGTAAATCCACTATTACTTGAGAAGGGAAAGTGATGTTTGATGCTCATTAAAAAACTAATTTCAATATTCTATATATGATGGAACTTAGATATCAATGGCCTTGTAATGGTAATAGTGGATAGTGAACTAGAGATAGTTGGATCTATGCAAAATGAAGGGAAAAAAACTGCTCAAAACATGACGTTTAGACCAATTTTTTTTTATTGATTTTAGTGATAGGATAGTTTGAGTTGATGATTGGATATTGTAACCGTAACTAGAATAGATGATGTTAATTCTAATCTAACCAATATTAATCTAAATCAAACAACAAATAACGAGTAAAAATGAACAACAATAACAACTACAATGAAACAATCTCACCGAATATGCATCCACTCCTTCGAATTATCTTGATTGCCCTTCTCCATTTTGTTGTTTCAGTATTGATGCAAGCATAACCTTGTTGAATGTCTAAGAAAAATATCAAAGATTAAGTTTATTCTCAAAAGTGTATGATTTTGGGAGGGAGAATATTTATAATGACAGGCCATTTTATAGATTTTGGGTTTTCGAATGATCGGCTCAGATTGAAAAGAGAGATCGATGGATGAGATTGATGAATGCCATGTGATGTGAGTTGTGTGTTATTTAGAACATGAGTTAGAACATGAGTCAGAAAAGACTACAGGATAAAGACTAAATTAGAACAATACTTAATCTTGTGTCAAGACTATTCAAAAATAGAAAGAACAAGAGTTCTAGATTAAATAATAAATTTAATCTTTAGTTAAGAGTCTTCGAAAATAGAAGAAATAGACTTTGAATGTAAAAGACAAAGTTAGAACTTGAAGTATAATACATTCAAATGCATAATTAAATTAATTAATTAAATAAACATATTTAATTAATAAACGCATTCATGCACATGAGTTAGAACTAGTTAACTAACTAGTTGTGATAGAGAGTCTTTCTTGCAGCAACGATCAGATATCAAAACCGGAGATAATTGGTGGATTTAAAATAGATCTTGAGTCAGAAGGTGAGTAAATGATTAGTCAATTGATTGATAGAAGAATGTGACATAAATAATTAAAACATTAATTAAATGTTAATTTAATTCAACATTCGAAAATGAAAGATTATTAATTAAATAAATAATGTAATTTATTTAATATGACTGTTGAAAAGGATTAAATGAATAATTAAATAATAAATATTTAATTATAGCTAAAATATGATAAAGGGGATAATTAAATAATAAAGTATTTAATTAAGAAGGAGAATCAATTAGCTAGCAACATAATTAAATAAATACGATTTATTTAATTAATCAAGTTGAATAAAGGTCATTATGAATTAATTAAAAAGGGGTATTTAATTAATAGATGAAATGCGTGTTTAGAAAGGGTAATTAAATAATAAACATTATTTAATCATGACCATGAATAATACAAAATTATGTCGAATGTGGTACTCGCAAGCCCAGACCAATTTTCGATATCTACAAATATAATTTGACTCTACAAGCCTAAATGCAATGTCATGTCAAAGGGGAGACTTTATAAAGAAAAGCAAGGAGGGTGGTTTTTGAGACATGGTCCGATGTCAAGATTACTGGCCTTATAACATAAAGTTAATGTCATACCAAGATTCAATTTTCCTACAATGTTTGTGGAAAAATGGTCAAGAGATATCTTCCTAAATCTCCAATCTATTGATGCTATATATGAAGCCAAATCTAGAGCAATTGTTTTGAAGAAACTTGACTCACTTCTTCATGAAATGGATTACCCTCTCAAACTGTCTGGAAGGTTTTGATAGCTTATAAGGGCTTACCTGAATTTGTTCCAACCTCAGCTATCAACATAATCATTTAATCATTCCTTGTTCAAGTAGGGTATGCAAGAAAAACCTACTGAAATGTCATCCCGACGATAGTCAATGATAGAAAGCGAAATACTTGCAAAGATTACAAACCCTGAAACAAGATTATGAGGTTTATCGAGGACCGAGTGTAGACAATGGGATTTTATTTTAATTTTATTAGAAAATACAATCTAATGGTGTATAGCCATGACCATGGAAAATAAGGAAGACCAAATGAAGCATGACCTCAGTTTTGTGAAGGCTGAATATAGAAACTCATTTGTGCACAACATGAAACCCAATAAAAATTCAAAGCCATGGCCATAGAAATACAGAGAATCTTCTCATTTGTGCAAAAAAATATGAACCCAAAATGATTCTACATAAAGGAAAATACATGTAAAAGAGAAAGAAATGTCATTTTCTATAGAGGAAAGAAGCTTCTTTACCATGTTACTTAAAACATCAAAATCTCAAGTAAAAGAAGAAAGCCCAATAGAGGGTTTTGGAAATTTGTTTCACCAAAGAGAAAATCATGGATTCGAGGAAGATAATTTGCATTCAAGCTTTATGATAAAGGTACCACCATTGACAAAGCAACACATAGTTTCTGATCACAGTTAGAAGAAAGATATCAACATTTTGTAATAGAAAGGTAACTCACCAAAATGGTGGCAACAATAGAGAATCCATGAACCTACCAAATATGGCCTGGAATCATCAAACCCTCCTAAGACTCCATGAAGTTAAGAAATGGTGGCAACCTCAAGTTTCTAGAGGATGCAAAAAAGATTTAAAAGGTGAAAAACTAAAATGAAAAGTGATTAGTCTTGGTTTTGGTGTTTAGGGTTTCAACCCTAAGCTGGACAACAAAAAAAGGCATTTTTTTCGTTAAAAAAAAAATAATTTCTTCATAACTAATATGCCTTGTATCAAATATTGTATGCTTTATTCTCCCTTTTGTGAAGTTTGTAAAGTCTATCAAGTGTCCCTTTTTGTATATTCGACCAAAGCATGGTCAATTGGAGTCTTTATTTTTTGCAACAAAGTTAAAATGTAAAACTTTATTTAAGTGATGATTTATAAATCACTTTAAATAATGTTATAATCGCAAAATAAAGATAATTCAGCATGTTCTTTCAAGATTGAGTCAAGGGGATATAGTTGAGTATTAATATGCAAATTCCAAGCATATAGGGGAGGTTGGAGGAAGTTGACAGACAAGTGCCAAGAATATAGGAGTGGTTTTGACTTGGTTTTAGAGGGAATTTAGAGCATTTTGGAGCATTTTTTTGTGCCTTTAAGATAGAAGAGGTCAAGGCTTGAATTGTTTTTCATCCATGAGCCTTTTTGGAGTGGATTTACAGACTAGATTTTAGAATTTTTGGGTGTACACGACCAAGGAAGTTTCTAGTTCCTATATTTGTGAAACTCCTTTGCAAACATAAGTAACTTCAAACTTCATTTTTGAAGTTAGTTCTTATCATTATATTTTTGTTGCATTGTGAATTTTGAAGTCCTCTTTAGCAGAAGACAGTATTTGTAACTCAGTTTTGATAGACATGTATAGAATTTTACACCTTCAAGATCAATGAAGATAAGCAATTTTTCCTTCTTAATTTTCTATTCTAATGTTGTGTGCATTTGAATGATTGATGCAATTGCATGTGAACTTGTCTCATTACTAGAACCTTTGTGTATAAATTATATGTATTTGAAGGTTATAAGTTGTGTTGAGATGCAAGTGATTCAAGTTGTGAAAAGTATTTTTTCCTTCTAGGATTGTAAGTATCGTAGCCTCCTTATGAAATGATGCAGAATCATATATGTCTTGAGTTATGCATGTCAAGCTTAGATTTTGATCAATAACTATGTGTACAAGAAGCTATACTGTTGGATATTGTTGGATATTGTTAGATATTGTTGATATTTGGTTGTCATTGATGTCAACACTATTAGCATTAATGTCTTTAAGACTATATATGTCAAGGATATTGAGAAAATTGTAATACAATATGTTGTAGGTTGTCTGTGAAGCAGTGAAGATTAGTGTGATGCAAATTTCACTATATTGATGGTGAGAAGTTTTGGATTAAAGGGTTTGTTATAAGGTATATCTAGTTTATCCACCAAAAGTTTCAGAGGTTCGCATGAAGATTTGAGAAATTTACGAGTTTTCTTGTTCTCAAAGTTATTCTATTACTGTAGTTGGTGTTCCTAGAAGAAGATAATGTGATTCGGACAATCTGAGTTATTATGAATAACCCTGTGGTGTTTTATGGTGCTTATGGATGTTTCTAGATAATTCTCTATCTGTTTTGTTGGTTCAAATTGATCAGTGTGCTCGCGACTAAATATTTTCTCTTGTGTGTTCATGTTTTTCATGTTCATGGCCGACAGGGTGATTGTAGCGTGTTGTGGATCTTCAAGGAATAATTTTTGAAGGTGTTTTGTGTTCGAGGATATTGTTTTGGGTCCCTACTATGTTGCAGTTGACTTTGGTTGATTCACATTGATAATTACTTATTGTTTTGGGTCGATAGTTTTTATTCATTTATATTTCATTGAAGCCAACTTGTAGATGTTGTTTTTGGTTGCAGATATATATGAGTGATTTTTTTATTGTTTGTCAGGTGTGATGGAACATGGGAAGTTTACAAAGTATGAATTCTATGTGCGAATAAATTTTAGATCTTAGGAAGGTAGAAGTTAAGTATGAAGAAGAGTGAGAAAAATTTATGTGCTTAACCAGAACTATTATTAGGCATTAGCAGATGTTATTTTCCCAATTCAAGATCCTTCAGATGGATTTAATCTGAATATAATTGTAAGATAGTGTGTCTTCATTTGGGTAGTAAGCCTTTTGTATTTGAGTAGTGAGCTCTAGGCATTGTGCTTGAATGCATGTGCATTCCCCATTTTCTATAATTTTAATAGAGTATAAACTTATGGATTAAGCTCCACCGTGGTTTTTCCCCTAACAGGGTCTCCACACAAAAATCTTGGTGTTATGTGTGTCTTTGCTGTGTTGATGGTTTAATGGTTTCATGTTTAATTATCATATCTGAGAATAAGTTTAATAAGTGTAATTTTTGTGACAATTGATTCACCCCCCCTCTTAGTTGTGTACCCTTGTTTTTCCAACAATTGGTATCAGAGTAGGTTCCTTGGAAGAATTTTAATAGCTTGAGGTGATCTAGGATGGCGACATAAAAAAAGGATAGTCTGAGATTTGATGGAACAAATTACTCTCTGTGGAAGACTTAGATGTAGTGTCATCTAAGATGCATTGGTGAATCTTACTAGAACATTACAAAGAATAGGTGTATCATACCTCATAATGGTCCCTCTACTGCAGGTGAGATTAAAGATGTTGAGTACAATATCAAGGCTAAGGAAGCATTGTTGAGTGCTTTGACTGATTTCAAAATGACAAATGTAATAGATTTGAAGACTACTTATGAGATCTGGAAGAAGTTGGAAAATATGTATGAAGGTGATGCTCATGTGAAGATTGCTAAGTTTTAGAGTCTGAAAGGGAAATATGAAACATTGAAAATGGGTGAAGATGAGAACATTACTCCTTTCATGTTGAGAGTTAATGAACTTGTGTGTAATATCAGATGTGCTAGTGGAACATTGCAAGAATTAAAGATTGCTGCTAAAGTGCTCAGATCCTTTCCTTCTAGATACAAATACAATTTTTTTGCTATTGAGGAGATCCAGACAGTGACAAATGTAACTAGAGAAATGTTGATTGGTAAGCTTTCTGATTTTGAGTTAAGTGAGTTTGGTGATTCTATTCCTAAGATAGAATCTGCATTCAAAGTTACTACCTCTAGGAAAGATAAGTAGAGATATGATTCGAGAGAAATTTCTTCTAGAAAGGTGTTCAAGTATGAGGAAGAAATGATAGAGATTGAAGAAGAAGAGAGAAAGCTAGATGAGCTTGAAGCACTTCTTGTCAAAAGAGTATCCAAAGGAGAAGTTAAGTATAAAGGGAAATTGCCTCTTAAATTTTTTTCTTGCAATAAGATAGGTCATTTTACCGCAAGGTGTCTTGAAAGAGTTCCTAAGATGAGATCTAACGAGCCTAGATTCCAAAGAAAGTGTTATTTTGCTACTGAAGAAGGTGTGATTTTGCTACTAAAGAAGGTGTGATAGATGATTAATCTAATAAAGGGAACGTAAGTGAGGATGAAATTTTATTTATTGCTATTAAGGAAAGTAATTATGTACCTACTGAATCTACTAGTTGCATGTATGTGGAGAAAGCTCTAGCAACTAGAGTTGAAGAAAAAGATGAATAGGTGATTGAAAGTGGATGCTCTCATCACATGACAGATGATAAAAGGAAATTTGTGAGTTCTGAAAATTATGATGGTGGTGTTGTAAGATTTGGTGATGAAAAATCTAGTGTAATCCATGGCAGAGGATCCATTTATTTTGATGGTAAGCATAATATTGATGATGTCCTATATGTTGAAGGTTTGAAGCATAATATTTTAAGTGTTGGAAAAATGGTTGACAAGGGATATAATCTTCAATTCAATGATGAAAATTGTAGAATATTAGGAATTTCTAGAAATGTGATTGCATTTGGTACAAAAGCAAAAGGTAATATCTTTCACCTGAATAATGCTAGTAAAAGTTGTCTAATTTCTCAAGTTGATGAAATTTGGTTGTGGCATAGAAGATTATGTCATGTAAATTTTAACAATATTATCAAGATAAGTTCTATCTAGGCTGTGAGAGATCTTCCTAAGTTGATAAAACCTACTAATACCATATGCAAGGAATATCAGTTGGGGAAGCAAACTAGAGTCTCATTCAGAAGCAAACAATATTGTTCAAATGGTGTATTGGAGCTTGTGCACACTGACTTGTGTGGTCCTGCTAGAATTAGACTTTTACAAGGTGACAAGTATTTCATGTTACTCATTGATGATTATTCTAGATTGATGTGGGTTACCTTCTTAAGAGAAAAATTTGAAGCTCTAGAGAAATTTAAAATTTTCAAGACTATGGTTGACACAAAGATAGGTTTGCATATTAAATGTCTGAGATCAAATAGAGGTGGTGAATTCACTTTCGGTGAGTTTAATTCTTTCTGTGAAGAGCATGGGATAAAGAGACAATTATCTACCCCATAGGCCCCTTAGAAAAATGGAGTTGTGGATAGGAAGAACATAATAATTCTAGATTCTACTAGGACTATGATGTTGGAAGGGAATGTTCCTCATATCTACTGGAGAGAAGTTGTGAGCACTTTCATTTACACTATCAACTAAGTATATGTCAAAGGTGATACTAGTAAGACCCATTTTGAGCTATGGTTTGGTCATAAGCCTACTATTAGATACTTCAAAATATTTGGGAGTAAATGTTATATCAAAAGAGATGGAGATATAGGAAAGTTTGATGCTAGGAGTGATGAAGGAATCTTTCTTGGTTATTCTACTAAAAGTAAAGCCTACTTGTGTTACAATAAGAGATTGAGGAAAGTAGTTAAAATTGAAAGTGTAAATGTTGATGTAGAAACATTTAGACCATCTAGAACATGTGGATATGATTCTAATGATCAGAATGATAGTTCAGATAAAGGAAAGAAATTTCAAATCAATCTAGTGAATTAGGAAAATCAAGAGGAAGAAAACGGTGAAGGTGCAGAAGTGAGATCACAAGAGCCTGAAGTTCAAGAATAGCCTAAGACTCCAAGCTATGTAAGACTAAATAATTAAGAAAATCAGATTATAGGTGATAAGAAAAAAGGTGTTCAGACTAGCAGAATAATTGTAGAAGAGTACTATTTGATTTCAAACACTGAGACTAACAATGTCAATGAAGCATGAAAAGATGAACATTGGATGGAATCAATGAAAGAAGAACTACAACAAATTGAGAAGAATAATACATGGACTCCTTTTCCTAGACCTAAGGACAAAAATGTAATTGGAACTAAATGGGTCTTTTAGAATAAACTGAATGAGCAAGGTGAAGTTATCAAAAACAAAGTAAGACTGGTATGTAAAGGATACTCATAGATGGAAGGAATTGAATTTGAATAAACTTTTTCCCCTGTTGCTAGGATTGAAGTTGTGAGATTATTTCTTGCCTATGTTTCTTATAAAAACTTCAAGGTTTATCAGATGGATGTCAAGTCAACATTTCTAAATGGTGAACTGAATGAAGAAATATACATTGAGCAACCTGATGGATTTCAATTGATTGATCGGGGAGATATGGTTTGTTGGTTAAAGAAAGCATTGTATGGACTTAAGAAATCCCCAAGAGCATGGTATGCTAGATTGGACAAGTACTTGTTGAAGCTTGGATTTAGTAAAGGTACTATTGATAGTAACTTGTATTTCAAGATTGATCATGATAAATATTTGATTGTTGAAGTATTATTTGATGATATCTTTTTTGGAGGAGATGATATTTTGTGCATGAAGTTTGTTGATGAGATGTAGAGTGAGTTGAAATGTCTACGATTGGAGAAATGAAATTATTTTTAGGATTGAAAATTACTCAGTTAGATAAAGGGATCTTTATATCTCAGTCCAAATATGTGAAAGAATTGCTAAAGAAGTTTGGTATGGAAGATTCAAAGGTAGTTGGTACACTTATGGTGATTGGATGTAAGTTGACTCAAAATGATGGTTCTCCTAAGACAAATTAGACTAGATATAGATCCATGATTGGTAGATTGTTGTATTTGACTCAAACTAGACCTAATATCATGAATGTCATATGCATTATTGCTAGATTTCAAGCTGATCCTAAAGAATCTCATGTGACTATTGTAAAGAGGATTTTTAGGTACTTGAAGGGAATAGTTGATTTTGGCCTATGGTATCCTAAAGAGGATGACCTTACTTTGAGTGATTTTACTGATTTTGATTGGGTAGGAGATGTGGATGACAAAAAGAGTACTAGTGGTGGTGCATTTTTCTTGGGAAAGAAGCTGATTTCATGGTTAAGTAAGAGGCAAAATGCCATTTATTTATTTACTACAAAGGCATAATACATTGCTGCTACTAAAAATTATACTCAAGTATTATGGATTAAACAGATGTTGAAAGATATCAGATTTGTGTATGATGAACCTATTGCTATATTATGTGATAATTGAGGTGCTATTAACATTTCTAAGAATCCGGTGTTGCATTGAAAAACCAAGATATATTCATCAAGTTTCACTTTTTGAGAGCCAAGGTGAGTGAAAAAGAAGTTAGACTGGAGTATGTACATACCAAGGAATAGATTATAGATATATTTACCAAGCCCTTTCCCAAGGATACTTTTGATTATGTCAAAGGGAATCTAGGGGTAATTACCCCTCCTAACCAAAACTAAAGATGCAATGAGTTGCATCAGTCCATGCATTTCATAGTTATATATTGTGATTGAGATTGATGTTGTGGTGGCTACTACTCAGGGGGAGTAGTCAAAAGTTCAGATATGTGGTTCAAAACTTGAGTGTACCTTTTTCATTGATGTCAAACGGGGAGAAGAGTCATGTGAAAAAGAGAAAATTATCAAGGGATAAAAATCAAAATCTGAGGAGAAAGTGCTAAGAGAAAGTTGCGTTGAAGGTTTTTTTTTTCACATCATGTGTTGCAATCAATGCCAAAGGAGGATATTGCTGGAGATTTTTGGATATTTATAATATGTAGTTTTCATTGATGCCAACACTATTAGCATTAATGTCTTTAAGACTATATATCTCAAGGATATTGAGAAAATTGTATTAAAATAAGTTGTAGGTTGTCTATGAAGTAGTGAAGATTAGTGTGATGGAAAGTTCACTATATTGATGGTGAGAAGTTGTGGATTAAAGGGTTCATTTTCAGGTGTATCTAGTTTATCCATCAAAATTTTTAGAGGTTTGCATGAAGATTTGAGCAATTTATTAGTTTCTATGTTTCGACAGTTATTCTGTTACTATAGCTGGTGTTCTTGGAATAAGATTATGTGATTCTAGAAATATGAGTTGTTGCAAATACCCCTGTGGTGATTTATGGTGCTTATGGATATTTCTAGATATTTCTCTATTGTTTTGTTGGTTCACATTGATTGGTGTGCTCACGATTGAAGAGTTTCTCTTGCGTGTTGATGGTTTTCATGTTCATGGTCGACAGGGTGATTGTAGCATGTTGTGGATCTTCGAGGAATAATTTTTGAAGGTGTTTTGTGTTCAAGGATATTGTTTTGGGTCCCTACTATGTTGTGGCTGACTTTGGTTGATTTTTATTGATAATTACTTATTGTTTTTGGTGAACAATTTGTATTCATTTATATTTCATTGAGGTCGACATGTACATTATGTTATTTTTGGTTGTGGACATATATGAGTGATTGTTTTATCATTTGTGAGTTGTGATGGAACATGGGAAGTGTGCGAAGTGTGAATTCTATGTGTGAATAAAGTTTAGATCTTATGAAGGCGGGAGTTAAGTATGAAGAAGAGTGAGCAGAATTTATGTGCTTAACTGGAACTATAATCAGGCATTAGTAGATGCTATTTTATTAGTTCAAGATCCTTCACATGGATTTAATCTCAATATAACTATAAGATAGTGTGTCTTCCTCTGGGTAGTAAGCCTTTTGTATTTAATAAGAGTATAAACATGTGGATTAACCTCCACCATGGTTTTTCCCCTAATAGGTTTTCCACACAAAAATCTTGGTGTTATGTGTGTCTCTGTGTGTTGACGGTTTAATGCTTTCATGTTTAATTATCATATATGAGAATAAGTTTAATAAGTGTAATTTTTGTGACATTTGATTCACCCCCTCTCTCAATTTTTTTCCCTTGTTCACCTTAGAGTAGGTTCATATTCATGTTTTCTTCTTACCCTTTCCTAGAAAAGAAGTAGTTTAGGTGAGTACCATAAGAGCCATCTTACTTTGGAGGTTAGCTTTCATTATCTGATCTCACAATTAGGGAGGATTTCCAATATTTTTCCAATAGGCTAAGTTTACTCTGCAAGGGTGCACTATTAGGAGACAACAGTTTTTTGGCACACCTAGTGGGATTAGTTCGATGAAATTGTCATCAAAATACTGAGACATTTAGTGTTTCTCTCATTTGAAAGTATTTTCTTAGCATCTAGTGACTCTATCTAGTTTTCTAACTGATATCCTAGTGTTTCAAGACCCTATTGTCTATATACATTCCAAATATGTTATCTAGACTTGCCTATGCTTCATTTTTTACCCTTGCAATGTCTAGTTATCAACCCCACAATGGTTATTATCCTCCATTTCATGAAAATTTAGGCTTTTGGCCTCCAAATAGCCCTTTGCCTCATTGCAATCATCATTACTAGCAGGAGCATTTTCAAACTGCTCTTTCTTATCCTTGTTTTCAGCCTGTTTATGTCTATAGTCAGCCTTGTGAAACCCATTATGCTCTAAATAAAACATGCAACCTCCCTAGTCAGTCCCAAAATGACATTGATTTGGGTAGCATTAAGAGTTTTTTGTTTGATTTTTAAAGGAAATTTTCAAAAATAGATAGAGAAACACAATATAATATGCAACAAGAAGAGATTTCTCATCAAGCTCATATTTATCAAAGGAAGGTGGATGAACAAAGGTATGAAGAGGAATTTATTGCTAGACAAGTTCAAGCCAAATAGGAACAAATAAAACACTTGCTTGCACAAGTACAAAGGTATGAAACCTAGTCATCCCTTTGCATTCCTAGTTTCAATTCAACTCTTCTTGTAATAATGAATCATCCTTTAAATGAAGAGGTTTCCAAGTCCAAAATTCCAAGTTTTAAATAAGAAAAACCTTTTGAATCCTCAAGTAAGCCTACTTGTGTCAAAATTACAAGTTTTAGGAGTTCTCTTTCAATCAAACAACTAATTGATAACCAATAGGAGTCCATAATGTTGCATAATCAGCTTAGCAATGTGTATGTTTATCCTAATTCATTAGTGAAACCCGTTTTCCCTCCCACCATCTCCCTTTTCAAAGGAGGACCCATTATATGGAGGGAAAATGAAGGCTATGTAGGTGAAGTGGAGCATATTTCAAGTGAAGATGAGGAAAAGATAATTATTTTTAGTCCCTTTTGTGCCACCAAATAAAAAAAATCAGACATGGAGTAAGATGAAGAATATGGTCTCAATGAGGAGGATTCCATTCTCTCAAGTTAAGAAACATCTCATGAAGTTGATTTGAAAGATCTTCGCTAGTTGGAGGAGCTTCCTTGCTACTATACAAAAGAGCTTAAGGTTGATATAAAAAATGAAAGTTTGTTGGAAGAGGCTACTGCATTTTTTGAAGATTTTCCTTCGTTCATTGAAGAAGAAAAGCCTAATTTGGAGTGTACTTCCCTAGATAATAATGAGGATTTTGAGCTTGGACCAGTTGTTCCTAAAACCTTCCAAGAGATGATAGCTTTGATGAGTTATTGGTTGTCCTAATGGAAGAGGATGGTCCATTGATCATGGGGGAGGAATCAACATGGAAATTTATCATGAAAGGTGAAGGTAGTGATGTTATTTCTAATAATTCAAATTGTCTTCTCTCTTGTCTAAACTTAGCTATGAAACATGAAAGCCATGACAAAAAGGTAGAAATTTTTGAAGAATGTAGCCATGATAACATTATATCATTCTTCTTAGGTTCTTTTAATGAAGAAGAATAAAATAATGAAGTTCCAAATCAGCTACTTGTACCACAAGAGCACCGTGAGGGTAAAATGAAGGATACCATCACACCAAAAGAAGGAAAAGAAGAAAACAGTCCAAAGCTTTCAAGGGGATATCCTATCAGGCATTTAGCTATGATGGAGACCAACAAGGCATCACAAGTCATTCTTGCACCCAACATGAAGGTATAGCTAAGGAAGAGCATACTAAAGTCACCTTTCTACCTCAAGACAAGAATGTTTATATTCCATATGAAAAGGTTAGTGAACTTGTGTATGTTCTTCAAGAGGAATTGCAGCTTTTTGTTGAGTTTCTATCAATGTTTCATCTCTTTCTAGCTATCCTCAAGCATGGAAAACATTATAAATTTTGTAGAAAATATAGCTACTTCACCCAACTAGTGAATGGTTTCGTTTGAGTTAGTGTCTTTCTTGGTTAGTGTAGACTATGGTTAGTTTTCATTTTCTCTAAGTGTTGTTGTGCATAGTTAGTCATTTTGTTCTGAGTCTTTTGGTGGATGAATAAGGTTTGAAGGTGTTATGCACTATTTTGATGAGTTACAATAGTATGCAAGATTGTTTTTCAAGTCTTGTCAAGTTCCTTTGGACTCATGTGCCCAATGGATAAGTTCAAGCAACTGGTCTAGGATGCTTAGCAGGCAAGCATTTAGCAGATATTGCCAAAAATGACACCTAATTTAGCTTCCAACTCAATCAAGTAGAGCTGAGATAGTTTTTGCAAAATAAAGATAAAGGTACATATTCAATTCTACTAAGTTCCATTCATATACACAAACATAGTTATCAAATAAATTGTAGTTTATTATGAAAATGTATACAAGAGAAATATTTACAATTTTTTTTTCATAAATGTTGTCTTTATTGATAATTACAAATGTATGGTGTCCCACACAAGTCTTGGGAATAACTATTTCAATATAATATAAGACATAAACTATACATTTGAAGATATAAAAATAAAAGAGCATATGGAAAGAGTAGGAATCCATCATTTCTTGAATGACAAACACCAAGTTGAATCGCTACATCCTTGCTTTATTCCCTCTCACTTGGTTGCTCTAGAAGTTGTTTTGCTACTCCATAAATGCCTACAAGAGATAATAAAATTTGTGTTAGAGCTCAAGATCCATATTCTCTGCATATACTAGATAAACAAACATGTAGTTTATTCTCATAAGGTATTGAAACAATTTTACAGTATCACATATATCAAAGAAGAAGTAGAGGATCATCATCAATGTCCATCATTTCTGAGTTTCATTTGTTTTATCTAACTTGTGAGTTCAATTTTTTTCATTTAACATCATAGCATGTGGATTAAAATGGGATCCCACAAGGGTTGAGCCTAGCATGCTGCCCTCTTGTGTTTTAAAAGGGATAAGAGTGTTACTCATCTCACTTGTCAGCATTGATCAGGTATTCATCAGTCATGAGAATGAGTTGGTAGATTACCATCCTAAATGACAAATATTTTCTCAATTGATTCACCATGAGTAAGGAAGAAATTTTACAAAGCCAACAATGACTAATCATTCATGAGTAGTGATTATGTGGATAGATCTCCATCGTGGAGCATTAGTTCATAGAGTCTTGCACTTACATTCACATCAGGGGTTAGCTTCATCATTTGCTTAAACACACATAGTAGAAAAGGTATTCATGATTGGATGCCTTCTAAAGATGTGCCATATTTCAAAAGTATCCATGTGTATGTAGTCTTAAGAACAAACATGATGTCACTTGAGACAAAATAAATATAGGAACATAGATGACAGATTGAATAAGATACATGCCACTACTGTCCAAAGATAGTCATAAATACCACTGAAATAGCAATGGGGGATCATCAAGTGCATAAATATTCATAGAAAATGCATTAAATATAAAATGAAATGATGGAAACAATGCATGTTTTGTAAATAAAATTTATAAAATGCAATTATATTCAAATGGCAATCACATCAAAGCACTTAAAAGATAGCTACAAGGAGAAATGAAAGGATTGTGCTCACTACATGATAACAAGAACCTAGATTTGGAGCTGAAATCTAAATATGACCATCCCAAATACAAGAAATAATTTGTAGATTTTTCAAATGAGGAAAAAGAATTTGGATTCCATGACCTAGAATGCTAGATCTCAGACATGATGATAGTGTGTTATATGAAGGCAACATATATGACAAGGTATATAAAGAGAAAGATTAACGGAGCAGTAAATCTACTGTTACTTAAGAAGTGACAGTGATGTTTTAGGCTCATTAAAAACCTAATGTCAATAGTCTATATATTATGGAACTTAGCAATCAATGGCCTTGTAATGGTAATAGTGGACAGTGAACTAGAGATAGTTGAATCTATGCAAAATGAAGGAAAAAATTTGCTCAAAATATGAACTTTATACCAAATTTTTTACTCATTTCAATGATTGGATAGTTACAATTTATGATTGAATATAATTTGACTCTACAAGCCTAAATGCAGCCTCATGTCAAAGGGGAGACTTTATATAGAATAGCAAGGAGGGTGGTTTTTGATACTTGGTCTGAGGTCAAGATAAACAACCTTCCAATATGAAGTTAATGTCATACCAAGATTCAATTTTCCTACAATGTTTGTGGAAAAATGGTCAAGAGAGATCTTCTTAAATATCCAATTTATTGATGCTAGATATGAAGCAAAATTTGGAGCAATTGTTTTGAAGAAACTTGACTCACTTTGTCATGAAATGGATTACCCTCTCAAATTGTTTGGAAGGTTTTGATGGCTTGTAATGGCTTACCTGAATTTGTTCCAACCTCAGCTATCTACATGATCATTTTATCATGCCTTCTTTAGGTAGAGTATGTGAGAAACACCTACTTAAATTTCATGCTTATGATAGTCAATGATAGAAAGGGAAATACTTGTAAAGAATACAAACCCAAAAAGAAGATTATGAGGTTTATCAAGGATCGAGTGCAGACAATGGGATTTTGTTTTTATTTTCTAAGAAAATACAATCTAATGGTGTGAAGCCATGGCCATGGAATATGAAGAAGACCAGGTGAAGCATGGCTTGGGTTTGGTGAAGGTCAAATATAGAAACTCATTTGTGCAATAAATGAAACCCAGTACAAAGTCAAAGTTGTGGCCATATAAATATAGAGAAGCTTCTCATTTGTGGAAAAATTATGAACCTAGAATACTTCTACGCAAAGGAAAATACATGTAAAAGAGAAAGAAATGTCATTTTTTGTAGAGGAAAGAATCTTCTCTACCATTTTACTTAAAACGTTAAAATATCAAGTAAAAGAAGTAAGCCCAATAGAGGGTTTTGGAAATTTGTTTCACCAAAGAGAAAATCGTGGATTCGAGGAAGATAATCTCCATTCAATCTTTACGATGAATGTGCTGCCATTGATAGAGCAACACAAGGTTTTTTTATCAAAGTTAGAAGAAATATCTCAACATTTTGTAACAGAAGGGTAACTCATTAGAATGGCAGTAGCAGTAGAGAATCCATGAACCTATCCAATATGGCCTAAAACCATCAAACCCTTTTGAGACTCCAGGAAGTTCAGACATGGCGGCACCCTCAAGTTTCCAAAAGATGCAAAAAAGAGTGAAATGTGAGAAAATGAAATGAAAAGTACTTAGCTATGGTTTTGGTGTTTAGGGTTTCAACCCTAAGTTGGCCAACAAACAAAATGCATTTTTGCCTTTTTTTTTCTAAAAAAAATTCTTCATAACTAATATGCCTTGTATCAAATGTTGTATGCTTTATTCTCCCTTTTGCAAAGTTTGTAAATTCTATCAAGTGTCCATTTTTGTATATTCGACCAAAGCATGGTCAAGTTGAGTCTTTATTTTTTGCAACAAAGTTAAAATGCAAAACTTTATTTAAGTGATGATTTATAAATCACTTTAAATAATGCTAGAATTGAAAAATAAAGATAATTCAGCATGTGCTTTCAAGATTGAGTCAAGGGGATATAGTTGAGTATTAATATACAAATACCAAGCATATAGGGGAGGTTGGAGGAAGTTGATAGACAAGTGCCAGGAATATAGGAGTGGTTTTGACTTGGTTTTGGAGGGAATTGAGAGCATTTTGGATCATTTTTAGGTACCTTTATGATAGAAGAGGTCAAGGCTTGAATTTTTCTTCATCCATTATACTTTTTGGAGTGAATTTAGGGGCTAGATTTTATAATTTTTGGGTGTACACGACCAAGGAAGTTTCTAGTTCCTATCTTTGTGAAACTCCTTTGCAAGCATAAGTAACTTCAAACATTTTTGAAGTTAGTTCTTATCATTATATTTTCTCTACATTGTGACTTTTGAAGTCCTCTTCAACAAAAGACAATATTTGTAACTCATTTTTGACAGACATGTATAGCAATTTACACCTTGGAGATCAATTAAGATAAGCAATTTTGCCTTCTTAATTTTTTGTTCTATTGTGTGCATTTGAATGATTGAAGAAATTACATGTGAAGTTGTCTCATTCCTTATTGTTGTGTCTCATTAGTAGCACCTTTGTGAAAAAATTATATTTATTTTCAAGTTATAAGTTGTGTTGAGATGTAAGTGATTCGAGTTGTGAGAAGTATTTTTTCCTTCTAGGATTGTAAGTATTGTAGCCTCCTTATGAAATATTGATGTAAAATCATATAAGTCTTGAGTTGTGCATGTCAAGCTTAGTTATCGATCAATAAATATGTGTATTATTAGTTGTACAAGTTTGAAGATAATCATTTGGTGCATCACCTTAGAGTAGGTTCATTTTCATGTTTCCTTCTTACCCTTTCCTAAAAAAGCAGTAGTTTAGGTGAGTACCATAAGAGCCAACTTACTCTAGAGGTTAGCCTCAATTATCTAAGCCCACAATTGAGGAGGCTTTCTAATTTTTCACCAATAGGTTGAGTTTACTCAATAAGGGTGCACTATTAGGAGACAACAGTTCTCTCTCTATGTGTCATTCCTCCATTGTGTTTTTTGTTCCATGAGTATTTGGGGAATGATAAAAGTTTTGAGATCATTTGCATTATGGTAGAAAAGGCATATGTTGACCTTGGATTCATGGATCCCTTACATATTCATATTCTATGATTTTTTAATTTCATTTGGAGGCAAACCCTTATCATGGTGTAGCTTTATTTAGAAACATATCACTAGAATAGGGCTTTCCAACCCTTATCATGTTGTAGCTTTATTTAGAAAAATATCACTAGAATAGGGCTTTCCATTTAAGATCTTGTGATCTTTATCACATGAAATGTATCATTTTTTACTCTAAAGTAATTTATCATAGCATGGTGTTTAGCAATTTCTTTAAAGTCGGGGCATACATTGGCATTAGTTTTTTCTTTACTTAATTCACGAGTGTTGGACTTAGTGGTGTGTTGTCATTGACATTAGCATTTCATTTTATTCACATTTTTCATGAGAATTGAACTTAGTGTTGCATTGGCATAACATTTTGATTATTTTGTAGCACCTTATCAAATTTTTCGAGGAGTATAACTCCTGGTATGGCTGACATGGGTGCACACCTAGTGAATATCAGAATTCACTAGACCTAGTGTGTTTCTCATTTTGATACCTTTTCATGGGTGCACACCTAGTGAATAGAGGACTTCACTAGACCTAGTGTGTTTCTCATTTTTCTACTCTGTGTTGGGTGCTCACCTAGTGAGAAACGGTCCTCACTATCCCATGTGCCTTCTTTTTTATGATTCACCTAGAAAATAGAAGATTTTTCTATGGTGTCAGTCATGAGAACCTTTTATATGGGTCCTAACATAATACAACTTGCTATTCCATACCATCCCTTTGTATTTAATATTGACATTGTATGTTAGTGTATGTGGTCTGTCTGCATTTCATACATGTGTGTGTTCCTTTGTGCCATTGTTTTTTTCCATGGGATCTTGGATCCTGGGGGCTTGGCCACTCCCTTGATCCTTAGTCATCCTATCTCTCTAAAATTTATTCATTGAACCCCTCTTGACATATATGTTTCTACTTTAGTGTGATTCTAAGTGTAAGTTCATACTCTCACTAAAGTGGGGGATAAATGTAGCATCATAAATTGTCACCCTGATAATTTCACACTATTTTTTTCTCCCCCTAAACTAATGAGCCTAATTGGGTCCCTAATTTCCTAAAATTATGCATTCTATAGCCCATTTGTACCACTTTTCAAGAAATAAAAGCATTAAACAAATGAATTAGTTAATATTTTTCCTTTGTTACTAAATGTCCTAGAGAATTGGGCCAAGAACCATTTTCCTATGGGAAAATGGGTCCCCCTATTCTTTCGAGGACCAATCCTTAATATGTTTTTGGTGACATCTTAACATTCAAATTTCAAGTGTTGTCTATCAAGATTTAATATTTGGGAAATTAGATAAATGCCTATAAATACCTAGTCTTTTCATCATTTAAAATCTAACAACTAGCAAGAAAGAAAACTTATGATTAAGAGAACAATCAAGAAAGTCAAGAGCAACATTTTCACAACTTTATTGCAACAATTCAAGATCCAACATCATGTGAGTTTATGCATGTTCATGTTATCATTGTTTTGTGAAGGTTGATACTTATGTAGGTCTCCAAAGGATTCAAGAAAAGAAAGATCAAGACCTTGAGGTGATGTGTATGAATTTAGTCCTTTAAGAAGCCATTAAAGGGTGGTGAGTTATAACATTATGTGATTTCATCATCCCTTCCTTTCAATTATCCATTTATCATTGAAAATGCCATTATGGAAGTGGAAACACTTACATGAGGTTTGACTGAGGCACGCCCCTAAAATGGAACAACAAATTTCTTATCTTTGTGAATATACACATCTCAGGTTGAAGGGGATTAAAATAATATTAAAGGAAATCTATCAATTGTTTCATTTGTTGTCATGGTACAAGACTTGTCAGGCCACAAAAACTCACCTACAAAATTTACTTATGACATTCTGACAATTTTGTAATCGAAAGACAGAAGCATGGGTCTACCATCAGAGGACCCCAAAAGTAGAACAAAAGTGTCATAAAAAGACTTGTTCACCCAAAGATGACCCGGTCCTACAACAACACTCAGATCCATCTTTTGGTGATAGGTACACAACCCTTTGCACTCCTCAAATCTACTTGTTGATTTCTATTTCAATCTATGCATCATCAAAATCTTGCATTTTTCATACTAGATCATATAATTCAATTATGTTAATAATTCCAAATCATTTTTAATCCATCCCTAAGACCCCAAGAATGAAAATCCAGGTCTGATTGGCTCACTTTCATAGTTGAAAGTCAATGTACTCACCTTGTCGATCTACATTCTAATGTTATTGTGAAAAAGGAAGGCTAGTAACCCTAGGTTTAGGTATTAAACTTATGGTTCCCTTTTTCTAACATGACACTATGGTAGCAATACGATAGTATCTTGCATGGTTGTCTTTGCATTTAGACTTGGGGCAAGGATAATTAGTTTTAGGAGGTGTGTATTCTTTTTAAGGATTCTCTCTTCCCCTTCTTTTCCTTAAACTATCAATATAATAAGTATATTGACATTTAAAGGGGGGAATATCACACTATCCATTTCAGTGAGGCTGTGTGAGATTTGAATTATTTACATACCCCTTTCATGGTGGTGTTGTTTATAACACCCTTGAGGTGATTCATCCTCTGTGACATTAAAATTTTATACACCCCTTCAGATGATTCATCCCCTATGATGTTAAAATTTTATACACCCCCTTAGGTGATTCATCCCTTATGACATTAAAATTTTATGTGCTCCCTAAGGCGTGATTTGTAAAATAGTCCATGGATTTGGCATAATGTAACTTATTGATTTTGTGTATTTGAGCATCTTTTAACATGGACACCTAGTATAACATAGCTTTCTAGCTAGTAGATCTATGCACCTCATCATTTTAACATTTTATATGTGTATGTTCGATGGATGATGCTTAATAATTGAGATAACCTTATAGATTGATGTCACTTTAACTTGTTGATTCGAATCTTTAGCTTTTGTATACTAAAATTTGTTGTTTTATGTTTCATGTGCATATTATATTTGCTTCATGTATTCTATGTGTTTCATTCATGTATTTTGTATGTTTTCTTCATGTATTCCTTGTATGCATTATGTTTTATTTATGGATGTTTTGTGTATGCTTTATTTTTTAACATTGTGAATTGATGATATCCTAAGTTACGGGCTTGTGCATCCCTCAACTTGGTATCCTCTTATCTCTTCATCATTCTTATTCCTTTAGTGTGAGTATGAACATATGATCATACTCTCACTAAATTGGGGGATAAATTTCATATCGTAAATTGTCACCCCTCACAATTTTACACTACCTTGAGAACTTATTTTTCCTACAACATTAATTATACTAATAATTTATTAATTTTGTGGTGAAATTATAAAATAATATTAAATTCCCTAATTTCTTGATGAGTTTGGGGTAAATTAACCAATCGGGTGTGTGAGGAACCCTTAACCTTAATGGGGTGTGGAGTACCCTTAACCTTAATGGGGTCCTTATTCAAGTTTAACTTTTGGTGTTGATATTTGGTGGTTTAAGAAGATCCCATGTAAACCTATATGCAAAAATATCAATCGAGATGCCTGTATAAACAAGTTTTATTCTCATCTTATAAAAAAAGGAAGAAGCAAGGATAATCTAAGCACTATTATGATTTATCATACAATTAATATGGACAAGTATTGAGTTATCCTCTACATGATATCTACAACAAGTTATTATGTTTTAAGAACTAACCTAAAGTTGAAAGTCCATCAAGTATGAAAGGAAAAGCAGAGGTGCAGAATACGCTTCCCCAACGCTAAAACCACAGGGGATAAGTGCAAAGACCAACTTTTCTTACTTCTATGATGAACAAACAAAGAACAATAGGAAACCAAAAAAACACATGCACAGAGATAACACCAGATTTACATGGGAAAACCCTTTCGGGAAAAAACCCACCACAGCAAGAGAAAGACACTTTGTATTATAGTAAGCAAACATTGCATACAAAGTTACAGTCCTCACTCTCTAATAGTTAGCTCACAACAACACTTGAGTTTTTCATGCATTCACTATTAAAATTATTTTTCTACATACAATGAATACACACTCATCAACCCTTGACTCACAGTCTCTCAGTATTTGATATTTTGTCTTGGTTTTTTCCGGATTGTTCAAGTCTTGTCTAAACTCGACTATTAGAAGTCTCTCATCAACCACCAATTAGGGTGCATTAATTTCAGTTCCTCACCAACATGCCAAATTGATCTCAGATCAGATCCACCTGCAATCCGGCATCGAGCTACCCCCCACAATAAATTATATTGTAGAGAAATTACTAATTTCAGGCTCTGCCAACTGCCAAAACCGATCTCAAATTAATTACATAATATATCGCTTTTCACCAATCCAACTTTTAGTAATAAATGTTGTTTTGTAACAATGGTGCATAAATAACCAATGAAGAATCGCCATGTCTCACACTACTATTCGTTCCATTGCTTGCTCGAGAAGGGATCGGTCAACTATCCTCGCGCTCTAAAATGCTTTCACTATCACTAACCATTCCATCACATTCCGGGGTGGCAATCGACCACTATCATTAAAACACCAACTGTTAGCTTTATCAGGTCCCACAAGTCACGTTTCCGTCACTCAGGAGGTTCCGGGGCACCAAGAGGGAATCTCCATTATTTCCTTGAGCCCACCCAGAATAGTCTTCTGAAGTTGCCACGTGTCCACTGCTTCTGCTCTCCACTTGGAACACACTCGAATCCCACCGAGCTACCTGTAAGCTACTGGAGCCTTTTCGGGGAATTTCAAGCGAAATTTGCTATATTCTCCAAGGAACTCCCGAAACACTGACATATGTCCACAACTCGACAACAAAGTGCATAAATCAACTCGGGACCCACCTTCTCTTCATTGTACTCATCGCTTTAACAAGCTACCACACATCAAGCGCACATGCAATTCTGCTTGGTTAAAAGGGTCTCAGCGGTACTTGCCTCAAGATGTTGTGGAATGCAGCCAACACCGTTGGATGAAACCAAGCACAGTCATTGATTCACATCTTCGACACATCAGTGAAGCATAGAATTGCCTCCCACCGATGAAGGCAAGGCAAACCGACATTCCACCAAGACAAGCCCATTAGCCCATCACTGTGACATTACTCAGAGTCTCGATGACCAAGGCTCAAGATGACCAAATGAAGACTCTGCGGTGAAGTGATATGGGCATAAATTCGTCAAGCCTTTTATTGAGGTCCAAGCCAGTAAATTGAGGTACATTTTCCAACAAGCTCCCACATGAAAAAGACTTACTGGCTTTCTCTAGAATTTGAATTTATTGATGGTCATAGGCCCCAAGGCCCATTGAGCTTGCATACCATCTAAACTTGTCCATGCTTAATGGCTTTGTCAATGCATCAACAAAATTCTTCAGAATATCCACCTTTTCTAAGTAGACCTTTCCATCCTCCACCATATCTCTCACAAAGTGATACTCCACATTGATATGTTTCGTCTTGGCATGGAAAGTTGGATTCTTCACCAAAAAATGGCACTCTGACTATCCTAGAAAATAGTGATCTGCCCTGCGTCAAAACCAATATCAAAACACAAATGACTGAGCCAAATGACTTCTTTGCAGGCATGTGTCACTGCCATGTATTCTACCTCCATTGTGGACAAATCAACTATAGCCTATCGCTTGCTCATCCAGCTAATTGCACCACCATTTAACATGAAAATATATCCACTGGTGGATCTCCTACTATCAATGTCTCCTACCCAATAAGAGTCCACATATCCCTAAATTTTGAGAGTTTTCTATGATCCAACCAAATTTCCATGGTAACACAGAGCACATTCTGAGGTACCTCTTAGATATCTAAACACTCTCTTCACAACATCCCAATCTGTCCTTTGTGGATTTTCCATAAATCGGCTAAGTACTCCCTTTGCTTGGGCAATGTTTGGCCTTGTATAGACAATAGCATACATTAAACTGCTAACAACACTCACATAAGGCACCCTGTTAATGTCCTTCATCTTAGTAGATGATTTTGGACAATCTTCAATAGATAGTTTCATTCCTTGCAATACTGGAACAACTAGCTGCTGTAGTCACTCATACCAAATCTCTCCAGAATAGTGTTGATGTACTTACTCTAGCTAACCCAAAGCTTTCTTCCCTTTTTGTCCCTGGTTATGTCCATCCCCAGAATATACCTTGTTGCACCTAGATCTTTCATTTCGAACTTTGCAGACAACTGAGACTTAAGATCAAAAATCACAGTCTGACTATTTTCTATGAACAATAGATCATCCATGTACAGGGTAATTATAAGCACTCGATCATTTTCAAATTTTTCATACACACAATGATCATATTTTGATCTCACAAATCCCATAGACAACACAAAAGTGTCAAACTTTTGCTACCACATTCTAGGCGATTGCTTCAAACCATACAAAGATTTCTTTAACTTGCATAACAAGATTTCTTTACTTTTTTAAATAAGTGCTCAGGTTGGGACATGTAAATCTCTTCTTCCAACTCTCCATGGAGAAACGTTGCTTTCACATCCATCTACTTGATCTCTAAGTCATACGCGGCTGCAAGTGACAAAAAAAATCTGATAGATGCCAACTTAGCTACAGGGGAAAATATTTATCCATAATCAATTCCCTCTACCTAGGAATACCCCTTTGTAACCAAACTCACTTTATACCTTTGAGCACTGCCCTTAAGACCAATCTTCTTCTTAAATACCCATTTACAACCAACAGACTTTCTTCCCTTAGGAAAAGGTACCAAATCCTAGGTTTCATTCTTTTTCAATGATTCCATTTCTTCATTCATGGCTTCCAACCTGAAATTTGAATCGAGCATATTAATTGCCTCTTTAACAGTCCTAGGCTCCTCAAAGCTAGTAATTAAAGCATAGGCACAGTTCAAATCGAGTATAGAGAAACCATACCTACCAGGTTGTCATTTTTCATGTGTAGACCTTCTCACTGGCTGAGGTTGCGGTTCTTCATCTTTGAAACTCTCAGAGCTACTTGAGCTCTCCTCAGTTTTAGGTACACCATGCAGTTCTCCCTTTTTTGGAGTTTGGGGAATCTCAACTGCATCATTCTTTTTTTCTCTTTGATTTATCTCTAGTTGTAGATCAACTGTAGAAGGTTTCAGCTCACGAAATATTACACTTCTGTTGTTCAAAACCTTCTTAGTAACAGGATTCCAACGCTTTTCACACCAACACCAAAGCCAATGAAGATTCATTTAACAGCCTTGTTCTCCAACTTAGATCTTTTCTCATTTGGCACATAAGAATATGCATTACAACCAAAGACACGAACATGTCTCAGAGAGGGCTTCTTACCAGACCATGCTTCCAAAGGTGTCTTATCAACAAGAGTAGAGGAAGGAGAACAATTTACCAGGTAACATGTTGTAGCCATAGCCTCAGCCCAAAAATTTTGCTCCAGACCAACACTGCTCAACATGCTCCTTTCCTTTTCCATTAGTGTGATATTCAACCTTTCAGCAACTCCATTCTGTTGTGGAGTATAAGGTGTAGTTTTATGCCTTTTAATCCCACGGTCTTTACAGTATCTATCGAAATCTATAGAACAAAACTCACCGCCATTATCCGTCCTCAAACATTTAATTTTCCTTCCAGTCTGATTCTCTACCAAGTTTTTAAACTCTTTAAAATGACTAAACACTTTTGATTTACTTTTAAGGAAGTATACAAATGCCCTTCTCGAATAATCATCAATAAAAGAAACATAATATCTAGACTTTGATAATGAAGAAACATTCACTAGACCAAACACATCAAAATGAACATAGTCTAGTACACCAGAAGATTTATGAGGACTCAACCAAAAAGAAACACGTGGTTGCTTTCCATAAATGCAGTGTTCGCAGAAATCAAATTCAAGATTACAATGTACAAGCCCTTCAACAATATTTTTATTTTTCAAGGTTTTTAAACCTTTCTCACCTATGTGACCGAGTCTATGATGCCACAACATGGTCTTCTTCGTTGGGAGTTTCACTTCCATCACATTTGCATCTAGAGAAGTGTATTTCTCCTTCTCTTCATGAGCAATTTTGCATGACTTCATAGAGACGTTGTTACATTGAACAAGACGTGCATCCAACTTGTATAGAGTGCCAGTACCTACACCCTTAGCTAGCACCATAGTGCCTCTAGCCATCTTACTTCATTTAATTAAGAAAAAAACTTTCACACCAGCATCATTAAGGTTACTAACAAAAATTAAGTTACGATCCAAACCTAGTATGTGTAGTACATCACCAATCCCTTGTGTTCTTCCATCAGGGAATTGTATTTTGACTCTACCTCGACCAACAATCTCTAGCATTGAGTCACTTGCCAGGTACACCTTTCCACCATCATACTTTTCATACTTAGTGAACCACTCTTTATGAGGCGTCATATGAAAAGATGTGCCTAAGTCAATCAACCAAACATCATCTAATGCTTGAGTTGCCAAGGCTACAATGAAGGCATCCACATCACTCTGAGAAGAGTCATTGTCAGAAGAGTTACTCTTATTCTTCTTCTTCCCCTTACAATCCTTTCAGATCTGACTAGGCTATCCACGGTTCCAACATTTTACCTTGGAATTTTACCAGGAGACTTTGATCTCCCTTCAGATTTGGATTTAGAATTCTTGTCCTTCTTCTTGCCTCTCTCCTTAGATCTACCTCGAACAACAATGGCCTCTTTGGCCATCTTAGAAGACTTCCTCCACATCTCTTCAGAGAGCAATGAGGCAATGTCTTTCATCTTGAAAGTAGCAGTCGTACTTCCAATAGGCATTACCAGATGATCCCATGTGTCAGGTAATGAACATAACATGAGCATGCAATGATCCTCCTCCTCTATATTCACACCCACAGACACCAACTAAGAAACAATCATATTAAATGATTTCAGATGGTCTGCAATATATGCACTTTCTTCCATCTTCAAGGAGTACAACTTCTTCCTCAGGAATAACTTATTCACTAGAGACTTTCCCTGATAAATATCATCAAGCTTCTTCCACAATGAAGATGCAGTCTTCTCCTCATGGACATTTAGGAGTATAGAATCGACCAGAAAAAGTCTTATCAAACCTCTCACTTTTCTATCTGTGAGGTCCCATTCTTCTTGCTTCATACCTTGTGGTATAGTTCCAGACACTGCTACCCAGAGGTCTCTATCCACTAATAGGTCTTCCACTTTGAGTTTCCACAACTCAAAGTTGTTGCCATTGAATTTCTCAATACCAAATCTTCTTGATGTACTTGCCATCTTAGACAGAATTTGGTCCTAACTTTGCAACACTCCCACTAGAACACTATTAGCACAAAAAACCAACCCTAGTAACAAGGATAACACAACTAGCTAGGCTTTGATACCACTTGAAAGGAAAAGCAGAGGTGTGGAATACGCTTTCCCAATGCTAAAACCACAGGGGAGAAGTGCAAAGACCAACTTTTCAACTTTTTTTATTTCTAAGATGAACAAATAAAGCACAACAAGAAACTAGAAAAACACATGCACAAAGATAACACCGGATTTATGTGGGAAAACCCTTTCAGGAAAAAACCCACCACACCAAGAGAAAAAACACTTTGTATTACACCAAGAAAAAATTACATACAAAGTTACAGTCCTCACTCTCTGATAGTTAGCTCACAACAAAACTTGAGTTTTTCATGCACTCACTATTACAATGCTTTTTCTGCATACAATGAATACACACGCATCAACCCTAGACTCAAGTCTCTTAGTATTCGGTATTCTGTCTTGTTTTTTTTTGGATTGTTCGACTCTCATCTAAACCCGACTATTACAAGTCTCTCATCAACCACCAATTAGGGTGCATTAATTTCAGTTCTTCACCGACATGCCAAATCAATCTCAGATTAGATCCACCTGCAATCCCGCATTGAACCGCCCCTCGCAATAAATTATATTGCATAGAAATTACTAATTTCAGGCTTTGCCAACCACCAAAATTGATCTCAAATTAATTACATAATATATCACTTTTCACCAATCTAGCTTCTGATAATAAATGTTGTTTTGCAACAATGGTGCAAAAACAACCAATGAAGAATCACCATGTGTCACACTGCTGTTCATTCCACTGCTTGACCGAGAAGGGATCAATCAACTATCCCCGTGCTTCAAAATATTTTCGCTATCGCTAACCATTCCATCACATTCCGGGGCGACAATCAACCACTATCATTAAAACATCAACCACCAACTTTATCGAGTCCCACAAGACACATGTCTACCGCTGAGGAGATTCTGGGGCACCTAGGAGGGAATCTCCACGATTCCCTTGAGCCTACTTGGAATAGTCTTCTGAAGCTACCATGCAGCCACCACTTTTTCTCTCCGCTTGGAACACACTCGGGTCCCACCAAGCTACGCGTAAGTTGCTGGAGCCTTTTCGGGGAATCTCATGTGGCATTCACTATATTCCCCAAGGAACTCCCAAAATGCTGACACATGTCCACGACTTAGGAACACAATGCATAAAGCAACTGGGCACCCACCTTCTCTTCGTTGCACTCACTGCTTTAACAATCCTCCATGTGTCGAGCGCATAGGAAATTCCACTAGGCTAAAAGGGTCTCAGTGGTACTTGCCTCAAGATGTCATGGAATGTAGCCAATACTGTCAAATGAAACCAAGCGCAACCATTGATTCAAGTCTTCAACACATCGGTGAAGAATAGCATTGCCTCCCACCGATGATGGACCACTCTGCCGATGAAGGCAAGGCAAACTGACATTCTTCCAACACAAGTCCGTCGGCCCATCACTGTGACATTACTCAAAGTCTCTGCGACCAAGGGTCAAGATGACCAAATGAAGACTCTATGGTAAAGCAATAAGGGCATAAATTCATCAAGCCTTTTATTGAGGTCTAAGCTAGTAAATTGAGGCACATTTTCCAACAAAGCAATCAAGGCATCCATCAATCAAAATTTGTGACAACTTGTGGTATGGTATCACTTCATCAAGGATTTCATACCAAAGTTAATATTGCCATCTATCATTTATCATTTCAGTCAATTATTATTGTGTTGGTCTTTGTCCGACCTAGGGCATGCCCTTTTGATGATCATCATTTTTGTATGTGGAGTTAGAAATACCAAAACATTTTTTAACTTAGGCAATCCCCTATACAACACAACATTTCCCGCTCTTTCCAGATGTGCAAGTTAGAACTGAAAGTTTCATCAATTGACAATCATAGGAAACACATAGGAGACTGCAATCTACATTATAGAGTTTTTAGACCTAAAAAAGCAACATCTCAATATAGAGCACCCAACTACTTTAACCTCCCATTTTAACCCCAAATTTACTTTGTAGGTGCACATAAGTCTACCTTTCTTAGATTTTCCTTCATTTTGAGACTTTCCAATTTTTCCTATGTGGTAAAATACATTTTTAGACCTAGGGTTATATGTCAAATAGGCTTGTTAAAACACATCAAATTCATCACCCCTACAAACACAAAAGTAGACACAAACCCTAGGAGATTAACTCTCCCTTGTGGTAGTAGGCTAATCATCAACCCTAATTAATCTTTTGTCCAAATGCGATGTTAAGTGAAAAGAGGTTAATCCTAGGATCACTTTTCCTACATCACAGGGTGAAGCATTAAGACTTTTTGGAAGTTCACTCATCCTAGTACTACTCCAACTCAAGCACATGCTTAGCCATAAAGTTCCACCCAAGATCAAGCCCACTTATAAGTTTGTTATGTCATTTGTGAAACTTAAATAATAAGTGTTGTGCCTTATAAACCATTCATTAGAGAGACCTTTTAGCTCATCTAACGACAAGTAGAAGGTTATTTTTGTAGTGTAAAATTATGATATTTTATCACATTTAAAGAACCTGAGTTTTTAGTTCTAACGTTTCACCTTTGTGAGCATCTCTTAGGTAAAATGGGTATTAACTATATCATTCATGATTCATGCTCATAAAAGAGAGGTTCATGAGAGCTATTACTCATGAAACATGGATCAATAAATTTGACTCATAAACTACACAATTCAGTCTTGATAAAAAAATCATAATTTTTTATTAATATTAACAATTATTTTAAATATTTTAATTACTTAAATTAATAATTAGTTTATACATATTCTATTAAAAAAAAAAAATGTTTGTAAAATGATTCAACTGAGGGGAAATACTTAATCCAAAATAGAACGCCATACAATATAACAAAAGATTTTTTTAATCTGTAATTAACATAATTGAAAAGTAAATATTAACTTCTTTCTTTAAATTTTCTAAAACATTTACCTTTAAAAAGTTTGACTAAAAAATATTGGACAACATGACACTACAAACAATTTTATAAAATGTAGTTTGAGTAAAAAAATATTGGACAACGACACTACAAACAATGGAACTTGAAAGAAAAAGCTACCCCAATCTAATCCTCAAAAGAATTGACCTTTTTTAACATAAAAATTCGAAGAAAGTAGTTTACAAATACAAGATTGCAGCGGAAAGTAGAAATTTTTCTCGAGTGCCCTCCAACCCTACTACCTAATATGAGTTTGAAGATGAAAGATAAAAACAAGATTTATGACTGTAATATGATAATTAGTTGAGTGGTAAATGAAATTTAAAGTAATTTTTTAATTATTCCCTTTAGGGTGCCTATATTCTTGAAGGTCCATTTTGGACTTACCAGCAAATTGAAATGATATTTTTTCTTTGAAAAGTTTCAAATAGAATCTGGATTTTCTTATTCATAGGCGTAAGCTAAAATTTCATCTATATTACAACATCACTAAAATTTATCGTCCCTCCAAATTATATTTACCAATTTAAAAATAAATAGAAAGAAAAGGTCATGAGATCATCTTAAAAATCTGGTTTGATATTTTCTAAGCAGCAGCTCCATATCACATGTAACAAGCTCTTTCCATGAGCCTGGCCATAAGTAAATAGTTCATAAGAAAGAGCTTAGACACTATGATTTCATTTTAGCTCAAAAAAAATCAATACTTCGTCCAAGTATTTAAATACATCCTGCACATGGATTGTTGAAGTGTTACTTTCAGGTCAAGAGTGGAATACTACTAACTATTCATGAGAGGACAAGTTACCCATTTTGATGGGAAGACAGATGGAATTTATCAAAATATTTAGGAAAGGGGAAAATTTAAATTACTCACAAGGATGTTCATACTAAGACTACCACTATCGTTTGATGAGAATTTAAATTCAAACATATCTCAAGTAGAGGATTAGGATTATTGAAAGTCATCAATCATTTATAAAGTAATGGAACAATGGTATTCTTAACTATTCAATGGAAATTTCAACATTAATAATTCAGTCATAGGTTTGATTCTTACTTGCTGAAAATTTCAACATTAAGAATTCAGTTATAGGTTTGATTCTTACTTGTTGATGAAAAAATCAACATTGAAAGTCCAAGTCCGATTCTTAATTATTGAATGAAAGTTTAACATTAAGAGTCCAAGTTAGTATAGAAAAACCAAACTAGAATCTCTGAACCCACTCTAACACTTATGCAAGGTTTAAAAAAATAAAATCTAAAAGTTTAACAAAAAGTACTCAAAATTGTTGGAGAATTCTATGACTAAGCGAACAAGAGCGAATCAAACAAGAATAATCGGTGTCATTTAATTTGCACTAATAAAATCAAAATCAATTTATGTAAATATTTTATTGGGCTTGCACTCTGTGGTCAAACTAAAATTACCTAGGTGCTTAATTATAAGCTTTGCACTAAGAGAGAAGAGAGCTCACCAATTGAAAACAAGAAAAAAAAATTCTAACTACAATTTTTCTATTTAATATTTATTCAATTTTAGAGGAATGCATTCTTTGAACTATTTCTTTACAACAAATTAATAAAGGATGAGAACAAATGAATTTGTTGGGAAAAGAAAAAGGGTGTTACTATTACTAACCTGCTATGTTTTTATATTAAAAGCAGGAGAAGGGCCCCTAAACCCAAGAGTTCAACAAAATAGCAAAATATAGAACAAAGGTCTTAACACCTCAACCAATAGAACTAAAGGAGGCACATAGGCCTCAGATAGACAAAGAGAATTAAAGATAGAGAGGCAACAATCCAGCGCAAAAAAGTGAGGAAAAAATAAACCACAACAAAAAACACTAACATATTGGATCCCAATTGGCCTTGAGCCTTTCCAATGCATCATGCCAATATTTTTCCTCCATATTGTCAGTGTTGGTAGTAGCCTAAATGTCATGCTCTTGCTAATTAACTTTCTTAGATTCTTAGTTTTCCTTATCTTATATTTCCCAAAGGCCATGCTAAAGATGGCCCTATTTATGATCCCTTGAACCACTAAAGTGATCTTACCAATAGCATCCTCTAGAGCCGATATTTTTGTTGAATATCCAAAATATTGAGAGGGCGATGTGAATCAGTATCTTCTTAAACTTATTGAACAAAAACCATCAATAACTCTAATGCAGATAATAGAAAAGATGAGCAAGAGCAATAATAGAATATGAAACCACACAACACATGAACACCAGAATTTTATGTGGAAAACCCAATGAGGGAAAAACCACAGTGAGGATTAGCTCAATATATATAGTAGTTCCAAAACTAGATACAAAAAAGAGGCTCACTGCCAGATAAGAGAGGCTGACTGCTAGATACAAAAAATCACTACTTATCTAGGTAGGACTCACTGTCCAAACAAGGAGGCTCATTGCCGATAAAAGATTATAGTTATAAAATTTCTTACATCCAGAATATGAAATGATGGAGTTATACCTCACAAGTGAAAATTTAGTTCCTTTGATGCTTAGAGAATTCACATGCCAACAGACTATTATTCAGTCTTCCTCACATTCATATACTACTCGCACACCACTCTCACTCATTCCAATCTCCAAACCATCCTATATGTATATATGACATGTTCGCAAGCATCAATTAGGCTGGCCTAATTAGATGCATCACATATCTTCCAAAAGGCTAACAGTCAGATTCAAGCATATAGAAAACTTCTCCAAAAGTAATTCAACCTTGTACCACACTATATCATGTTGGGTTGGACCAAAGATAGGTCGCTCATATATCTAGAACACACGTTAAACCATTAACTGATTATTAGGTCGACCATGGATAGACCTAATAACAAAATGAAACACCAAACCAATGCCAACTCACCACATGATCATAAGAGCATATCAGAATGCATACTTACATGTTTCTAACATTCATAAACCTTTTCCCAAAACTGCAAACAAAAATGATCATTGGAGGGGAAATACGGACCAAAATACCAGACCAAAAGACCAGAGGATGTAAACATGTTCTTTATACCGGTTCAGAGTACCAGAGCAATCTGAAACCTTAATCAACATGGTGACATCAATGACAATAAGAAAATTGATCTTCTTCATTCTTCCAACAATCTCCCCCTTTGTCATTGATGACAACATGTGCCAAAAGAAGGTTCAAAATCTCTTCCCAACCATTTCTCCAAGACTCTCCCCTACAATTTCTCCAAATCTGCCCCCCTTTGACATCAATGGCAAAGGGCGACCATAAATAGGATGTAAGCGTATGTGACATGGTGAAATTGTATTCTTATAATTGAAAAAATCCAACACTTCCAAAACTCAAAAAGACTTCCAAAAACTTTTAGTCATTCAAAACTTCCAAAACTCCCCCTATATTCATCAATTCAACTTTTCTTTTCACGTTTCCTTTTCTTTCCTCCTTTTTTCCATAACAAAAAAACAACAGAAATTTGAACATTCAAGATTCAAGTAAAAATAACACTCTTCACCTGAAATACTTTCTTGTATCTCGGTCTGAGAAATAGAAGGATCCTCTTCCAAGCAAACACAACAGAATCCATTCTCGTGCACATGCTCTCCATCAAATCCAACAATATGAAAGAGGATGATTGATATGTGGATGAGCACTGACTCACAACCTTCTGCATCATGGAGTATTCCAAAGAGATGGTCTAATCGGACCTCAAAATTTTCTTTAACAAGCCTGAAGGTTCTTGTTATTCCTTGCATAACCACCCCATCTTTTGCCTTGGTCAAAATGGGTCCCCCTTTTTGTTTTTATCTTTTGTTGTTTTTCAAACAAAGTCTGGAGTCTTTTTGCTTCCTACACTTTGTTTTATTTTGGTTTAGTCTGTCGGAATCAGACTCAGGACCAAATCGGGTTTTGAAACTTCTTTCAAAACTCATTCTGATTCCCATCCCGATAGTCTTTCTTTTTGGCCTTTTTGTTTTGTCTTTATCGGAGCCAGAGCTAGAGTGGGTGTTGAGTTGGTGTTTATTGGAAATTGCAAAATCAAAAATCCATTCTGTCTTCGCCTCTGCTTTTGGAACTTTGGTTTTAGTTTAAGTCCTTGTCTTACGTTTTATTATGTCGTTCTTTTTTTTTTTTAACTTTTTGTGTTTGGTTTCATTTTGTGCTTTGTTGGCAGACCCAGATCCAGAACGGGAATGAAGTTGGGAAATTCCTTAAGTTTCCGAATCAGTTTCCATTCCAATTCTGCTCCCGACATTTCTTGGTCGTTGAATTTTTGACTAAAGTCGCATTGTAGTGAAGTGTTTGTTCTTCCCCAGTTCTGACTCCACTTAACTGTATTTAATGCGTTAATGACAGCTGCCATGCGTAGGTAGAAAATATGATTTTTACCATCATTAAGGATTAAACACATTATTATTATCATTGTTAAATAATCGAAGAGTGAAATAGAGTAGCTGCAGAGTCCATCTGAGTGAATCGATTGAAGGAGGAGGAGATAATTGCTTGCAAATCAATTCAGAAGGTTTGGCCTAGTTTTGCGTTCGAGGTAGGGTTCCTATTCTCGTTTCTTTTAGTTATTTTCTTTCATGTTTTGTGTTCATGTTGATTGATTTAGATCTTTGGGAAAGTTTGTCATCTCAGTAGGAGGGCGTGTTTGTTTTTTCTTTCTTTATTTGTTGTTCTTGATTTTGTTTTATGCTTGCGTTTTTGGTTTTATAGTGAGTTAGGGCACGGTCACTTTAGCGTTTTGTCATGATCGCGTCGTGTTGTGTTAGGTTTTAAATGCGTAGTTTTAATTAGAATTTTCACAGTGAGGTAGATTAAATCTAGGTTTTTTTTTATAGTGAGTTAGGGTTGGTAGAATCTAGTTTTTACTTAGGATTTCATTGCGCATTTGTTTGGATAAATTAGGAAGGGTTCAATCCGTGCCCTAGTTTTATATCGCATTTTCTAGGTTAGGGTTTTATGCGTTTATGTGATCACATTTAAAATGTTTAAATATGATGTCGTAAAATACATTCGTCCCCATGGTCATATGGGTATAGTCTTTTCATGATATATTTTAGGCCTCGTTTCATTTAATATGACCTTAGTCTTTAATCATCAAGTTATGCATTGAACTGATAAAATCATTGATGACGTCATGGTCAACATAGCCAGAAGTGGGATCGGAATTGATTTAGGTTTTGTTGGATGTGTTTTATGTTTAGTGTAAATTCCATTTTTCATCCCATCTCTGACTCCGCTTATAGTGAGAAGTTTTTACTTCATAAAGAGTTAACCTTGGTGGAAGCAGAACCGAAACAAAATATGAAAACAAAAAATCTGAAGGAAAGTGAATCAATTTCCATTCTGGTTCCGGTTCCGGTCATAATTTAACTTCCAACTCCGAGCCCGCTTCTTGTTAGTAGAGTTACCATTCCAGTTCCACCTTCGATGTATATTTGAAAGGTATGATTTTAAGGACACATTTTAAGATGTTTATCTAGAGGATCTAACTAGGGGTTTTGTTGCAGGAAAGCTAAAATTATGTCAAGAACATCAGGAGAACCTTCTCAAAGAAACTGACCTGTAGGAACATCAAAGGAAGTACCTAAACCAAAGAAGATCAAACCAGAACAGTTGCCTTATACCTTGAGGTATAATCACAGGAGTCCTGTTGTGAAAGTGAGCAAAGTAGAATAAGATTGGTCAGATATCACCGACACAAATTTGGGTCAATATAATTTTGAGGAGCTTGAAGAAACCTTTGCGGAATAGGAAGATGTAATAGGGAGGACACAAATAATTGTTCATTATGGTTTGGCCCATATAACTGTATTTCCTTTATCAATCTAGTGCTCGGAGTTAATATTGACAATAGCTAGTGCCTATAGTCCTGCTACCAGACAATGCATGGATTCACAAAACAATGTAATTATTGATCTCACTCCTCAAGAATTGCAAAGTATATTTAATTTCCTAGATCCTAAGAACTTGGTGTAGTTGGATGAGGCAGAGGCTTTAGAGAAATATAGTAAGTATAAAGAATCCAATAAATCTCATTTGAACAAAAAGTGGATGAAGACAGAGAAGAAGTCTCTAACCAAGCTTGCAGACCAGCCAAAGAGGGCAAATTTCTATAAAGAGGTATTATATTTAATAATGATTTTTTCTAGGGCTTTTGGGAAGAGAGATACATTTCGTTTCAAGGAGTGGATGTTTCCTTTCATCCAGACAATTTTACATGGCACCCATTAGTTTGATTGGCCAATGATTGTATCAAATACAATTCATGATCAACTGACCAGTATCAGGGAGACTAAGTGATTTTTTATGACTTCTTACATTGTGTATGTAGCAGGAAGGTTGGGTATCTTCCCAGGTTTAAACAAAGTAGGGATAATGGGAGTCTTGGATGGACAAAAGAAAGTGTGCGAGCATTATAACCAACTATCTCTACAAGTTGTTGAAACTCAATTCAGAAGAGTTAATGATGCATTCATATATGTAGTCATTAACCAACTTAATGGAGATGCAGGGTGTAGGTTGAGTCAAGAAGCCATGGCATTCATTGCTGAATGGGGATGTTGGTACATTCAATACGCCAAGTTTACATATTTCAGGATAGCTGGTTTTGAAGGCCATCCACATTTTCTTCCAAGGTGTTGCAATAATGGGATAGTGCTGATGGAGTTTGTATATCAGGATCTTGGAGTTAATGCTCGGTTTGGTTTAAAACATAAGACAGGATGTCACAAGTTTCCCATGAAGTTGGGTGAATATAGTTGTCAGCATTTGGTGGGAGAAAAGGTGATCTACAGTGAGTTGATACAATTAAAGCTAGGCTTATACATAGCTCGTAAATATTTTGACCCGAAGGGGAAGATGAATGCCTTGCTACCTTTTGTGTTTGACAAGCATTTTAGTTTATTAGAAGATTTTTGGAGTGACTGACAAGATGAGTAAGATTTGAGGAAAAATAATTATGAAAGACTACCTATTGCACTCATGTCAGAATTTGGAGTTAAAAATGACATTCCTGACACATTGGTGGATGATGGAGTTGTATTGGATCCATCTTACGAAGCTTTAAAAATAGGAACTAAGAGCCTGGATTTGATTGACTGAGATAGTGAAGAAACTATTGACATAAAGTAGATAGGAAGAGCAGTGTTGGATAGAAGTGTTCACTGGTGGGTGTTAAGAACCAAAGCTCCTCAAGGACCAGTTCCTAAATAGGGGAAAGGGTATAAAAGACTCAATAAAAAGACACCTCCCAAAGAACCTTTGGAGTTCTTTCCCCCAGACATTGAAAAGATAGAACTTGAAGCAGCAGGTGATGAAGTGGAACTACAAGAAGGAGATGTTCAAATAGGATCGGTTGTTTCAACGCCTACATTAGGTGAATCTTCCAAACAACTCCCACTTGTAAACCAAAAAAGTGAAGAAGTTCAAAAGGGGGCTCTTCATAGTATGGCTGAAACTACAAAGGGAAAAGAAGTGGAGAGGGAAATTCCTAATGTTGGAATAGATTCAGACGATACTCTGTCAGAGAAGGATGTGCAAGAGAATATGCCTCTAGAGGAGGATACTGAACAAGTAATGACACAGGAGGAGAAATGGGAATTGCTTGAAGAAGTTAGAAAGGATGCTGAGGCAAAAGCTAAAGAAATAGAAAAGAAAAAGTTAATGGATGCCAAGACACAAACTGATTCCATAGTACAGCAACAACAAATTGAAGCTAAGTCAAGAACTGATGAAGTAGAGAGACAAAAAAGGAAAAAAGAACACGAAAAGGAAGAAAATGATAAGTTGAAAGTGATATAAAAGATTCATGACCTTGAGGAAGAGAAGGCAAGACACTGGAGAGAGAAAGAATCTTGGAGGCCAAGTTAAAACTTGTAGAGGAAGCTTGCCAAAAGAAAGAAGAAGCAGAATGATTAAGAAAGGAAAAGGACACAGAAGAGCTGGTTAGGAAGCAACAAGAAAAAGAATCAAAGGTAGAAAAGCTTGAGGATTTAGAGGCAGAAAGACTAGAGAAAGAACAACTAGAGGCTTTGGAGAAGGAAAAACTGGAAAAAGAAGCTCTAGAGAAAGAAAAAATGGATAAGGAAAAACTGGAAAAGGAAAGAATAGAGAAGGATAGATTGGAAAAGAAAAGATTGGAAAGGGAAAAAGTGGAGAGAGATCGATTGGAGGAAGAGAGGTTGAAGAAGGAAGAAGAAGATAAGAAGATACAGGAACAAAAAGATAGGGAAGAGGCTGAAAATCTTGTACAAATGCATGTGGTTCAAAATCAGCAAGAGGAACCAAGTGTTGATTCTCAATCCCAAGTAAATGTGCAGCCACCTTCTACTACTACTATTGCTTCTTCTTCCACTGTGATGAATACTTCTCCAAGTGCTCCCACTTGGTTAAAATTGGACCTACAGAAAAGAACAGTAACACCTTCACAACCTCTCAATTGGGAGGATATGATGAAGGAGATTGAACAAGAGAGGCCTAAAAAGAAGGCCAAGATCCTATACTTCACCAAACTCATGGACAAGGGAGAAATTGTTGATGAGTGTGCCATACCAATGACAAAAAATGAGGTAGGAGACATGCAGTTAATAGATTATCAATTCAGTATTGTCAACTTGGGAAGGCCTACTAGGAATCAGCAGATGAATCTAATTGATGTGGTAGCTTTAACAACCAAGTCAAGGATGTTAAAGGATAAACAGAAGAAAGACGAGCTTAAGGCTTAGTTGAATCAATTACATTCCTTTTTGAAAAGTGTCTCTTCTCCGAGATCACAACAGGTAGCAGCTATTGAGACTCCAATTTTTGTAAGCAAAAAGGAGGTAGATGATTTGGTGTAGGTAAGAGGCAAATCAGAGATGTTAGATAGATGGGTTGATAGGATTAATCAAGAAGTAGGTGAAGTTTTGGTTGAGGGTTTTGAGGTTTACAAAGGGGAAAAAGAGTTGATAAGAGAAATGCATCAATTTATTGAAGCATAGAAGAAACAGGAGGAGGAATATAAAGAGTATAGTCAGAAATTGGAGAAGGTTAATACATTGCCTTTGACTACTCTCCTTGAACATTCAATACTCGAGGAGGATAATAAATATTTTATGGAAAAGACCTCTCATATACTCTGATTCAGAACAAATTTCTTGTGTAAGCATAGGAATGAGGTCCAAGATGTTGTTAATAATCTAACTGAACAGTTTGAGGAGTTGGAGGTTGTCATTGCTATCATAGTAGATGTTAATATATTAACAAAGGAAGGCCTGCCTTTGAGCTAGATAAAAGAGAAATGGGGCAAAAGGTTTAAACGACTCATGCAGAAAGGGGATGATGGTGAAGATTTGATGATAGATCGACCTATGGATGTCAAGGAAGAGATAAAGGCTGCTAAAAGAGAGTTGACAAAGATGAAGGATATGAGAATATTGTTGTAGCAGAATTGGAGCAAATTAAATTTGAAGATAGCTAGGTTGATGGGCTAGAATTAGATGTATTACAACAAGTCTTCGCCAATTATGATGAGTTTATTTCAGACCCAACTTCACATGCATAAATCTCTTGCATGGATGACTTTCTTCTTCTTCTTTACATGTTGTATGCAACACTGACAGTTTTGAAGCGCATGACATTTTTTTTCTTCTATTTTCTATTCTCTAGTTTAATTGAATGTCTAATGTAAGAACTCAAGATCAAATTGATCCGAGTTTTCAAGAGAGTGTTTGTTTCTAAAAGGGTGGATGACTTAAAATAGAATTTGAAGTTCAAATTTTGTATATCTATAAATACCCTTTGGGTATCTTATTGTAAGGGTCGGCTAATAGAGAATAGAATTGGCCTACCTGATATTAGGAGAAAGAATTTTGTAGTGATTACAAAGATACATTGTTATTTGATACTTTACAGTTAAATAAAATTATAGGTTTATGCAATATGGTGTTAGAATTTAATTTTACATGATAAGGCTGATAAGTTATAATCTATCTATATGCCAGTGATTGTGTTGAAGCATGATTGTTTCTTATGTGATGAAAGTCATTAGAAGAAACCGGATTTAAATATTATCTTGTTAGATTATCATTGGATTAAATTTTTTGAAGTCTATTGATCTATGATCTTGGCAATGAATGAATGTGTGTTCTTTAAAAAAAATATTTGAAGTAGTTGTGATAGGCAAATTAAAATAAGCACCTTAGATGCATACAATGGTATAGATTATTCTGTGAATTGTATCATGCTTTGGTTTTCTTGATCTAATTGGAAAACATTCATTCTTGAAGATATATGTCTAGATGATAGATGAGTTTTGTTCATGTTTACTGGTTTACCCTTTGATCTATCTTTTTATTTTGTTTGAAACCCCTTTGATTTACTAAAAATAGTTCGGTAAAATGAGTTATTGCTTGCATTCTTTGTTACCAGCACATGGCCCTTAAACATTATAGTTCTATGAACCAATTGAGTGACACCAGACAGTTGAGAACCAACTACCAAGACCTTAGGAGTTAGGCTACTATATGTTGTCTTTCTTTTCGAAGAGAAATAGAGTAGAAATATTTTGTTTTAACATTGTTTGTGTGATTTTCACCATCAACAAAAATTGGTGCTAGAAGGAGGGCCTGAAAGATCAAGCTAGCTCACATTGTGTCTTTCTCACCAAAGAAATACAGGAGGATCGTCAGATCCTCCACTAATCTTGAACCATTTGAAGAACTTCAAACCTCGGTTAGACCTAGACCCCATGCTCATAGGATATCGATACCTACCTTACCACCACCGCTTACTCCACCTGGATTCCCACCAAATCCACCTACACCACCCCCAATTCCACCTACATCACAACCTCCAAGTAGGCTTGAGTCTCCACCAATTTAGCTTATATCACCGCCTACTCAACCAATCCCACCCATGGCTTACTTTATCAATAACCCTTGTCCATTAGGGACTATTCCAGGAGGAATCCATGATTTACCAAAGAACCTAGAAAATTTTTGTCCTAAATACATACATGGTGAATCAAGAAGTGTTGAGGAGCACATACAAGCATTCAAAGATGCTTGCACAAGAGCTCAAGCTGCTCATCAGGATGTGGTATGTAGACTATTTCCTTATAGTTTAAGATATATAGCGTATAACTGGTATTTAAATTTTCTCCAAGGATCTATCCTAGGTTGGACAGATTTAGAAAATGCATTTATTAATCAATTTCGGGTTTATGTAGACCCTGCCATTTTGTACCACCCGTTTTCCACAATAAGAAAGGAACATCATGAGCCACTATTGTTGTTCAATACTAGATTCCAAAGAATGTTTCGTAGGTTGCAAGACCCTTATCTAGTAGCTGAGAATATTGCCATACAGGCATATTTAAGAGTTGTTGATCCTTTAATTGGCCTATTCTTGCAGATAACTTATCAGCCTAGTAAGATAGACTCTTTGTCTAAATTTTATCATCTGGCCATCAAGTTGCAACAATAGATAAGTCTACAACTAGGAGGTTTAGGAGTAGCTCCTCCTCCCATGAATTATCTAATGCCTAATCCACCATTATACAACACTGTCCCAAGGATGTCCTATTCCCAATATGGACCTATGTCTGAGTTACAAGCCCCACCTACCATGCCCTTCTTCGGTAATGGCATGCAATATTCTTCCCAACAACCTCAAAATCCACAACAACAAGTGGGAGGATCAAACCATGTTCAGTCCCCAACCATAGTACAAAATGTACATAATGAGCAAATTGTCCAACTAACTAGTGAGTTAGAGACTCTTAGGAAGACTCTATCTCAAATGTCTAATGACATGGCACAACTAAGGAAAAACCCTCCCCACAACCAAAATCAGAATTACAACAACCAGGGAGGTTATAACAATCAAGGTAATTATTCTAATCAGAATGGGAACTAGAACACCAATCGAAACTTTCAAGGTCAAAATTCCTCTAACCAGAATTACCAAAATCAGAACAAAGGGTATCACCAGAGGTACAACAACAGCAACAATAGGCAGTGAAATACTGGGCCTAACAATGGGGGAGTTCCCCATAACTATCAGTCAGGTGAGGAGAGATCACATACTGCTAATGTTGTTGACCTCAACTTTATGACTAATTGGTGCAGGCTACATGATACTGCAACACATTCTGAAGTTAAACTGCCCTGAAATGGAAAATATTGTAAAGATTGCACAAGCTGATGCCCATCCTCTAGTAGGAAATTCCAACCAAGATAATGGGTCAGTCAGCACTTCCATTACTTATGAAACCATTGAAGAAAAATATCAGTTCTCTATGCAAGGAGATAATGAGCCAGAGGAAGATGTATATGATGCTCAAGCTTTTCAGTCTAAAGGAGGTCATTTTCTGAGAAATCAGAATAAGGGCCCATTTACTACATCTGCACCCTCTAATAACATGGTCCCACCTAGCCAGAATACAGATAACAATCCACCACCACCAAAGGGACCTTCTGATTCTCAGAATAGAGGTAATCCACCTCCTTTTTCTAAATATCAAGTTAGGAATGATTCAGAGTTTGATTTCATTGTAGAATTACAGAGGCAGAAGACATCACTGTCATTCTTTGATATCATGAAGTGGTGCCCAACTCAATGGGAGGTAGTATTAAAAGTTTCGGAGGAGGAAGATCACCTAAAATGGAAAAGTAAAGTGACTCCAACAAAGGAGACAAATGCAACCATTTATAAAGGTAAGACTAGTACCCCACCGTTTCTGTTAAGTTTAAGAATCTTTGGAAAGAACCTGCACAATTATTTATTAGATTTTGGAGCATCGGGAAATGTCATGCCTTTTTCAATTTGTAAGAAGTTAGGATTGAGTCCTATCCCAACCAATAAAAAGGTGATTCAGCTGGATAAAACCAAAATCAATGTTGTAAGTGAATTAAAGAACACGTATGTGCAGGTTGGATCAGACCCAAGGATCCAAACCTATATAGATATTCAAGTAGCTGATATCCCAGAAACATATGGTATGCTCCTAAATCGGGAGCTAATGAAAAGCATAGGGGGATATTTGTCCTTGGATTTCTCTCACATGTAGTTACCATGGAAAGGAGTTGCAACACAGATAAGAATTGAAAGTGAATCTAGGCTCAAGCACATGATCACAAAATATGATGCTTCAAATGAAGCAGCATACTTTGAGACTGAGATAGGAGTTTACAAAAAAGAGGAAGTCTTGACTTTCTCTATAGTCCATCCTAGGGATACATTGCCCTTAAAGCACAGTGACCCAATGATCTGCATCAACCAATAGGTTCTGATAAGGAAATCACAACAAGATATGTTGGTTTTAGGAGCAGAAACTGATTTGAGTAGTTTGTTGCTTCCTAATTGGTGTAGGATACATTATCATAATTATTCAAAATTAACATGTCAATCATTCTTAGATATTCTAAGTCATGTAGATCAGCCTCAACAAATATGTCAGGAGAAAAAAACCCAGACCTCCATCAATGAGTTTTCTTTCCAAGTTAAGGATGCAACTATTCTTACATGGGCTAGTCTTTCTCAACAGGAAGGTCCCTCACCAAAAGAGCAGACTTAGGTTTTTTGTTCCGAGGTCCAACAAGAAGTTGAGGTATCCCAGTTCCTATTTGATACACCTGCCCCACATACTTTGGCAATACCCAAGGCATTGATTAGAAGTGAGTTGGATTGTAATTTAACTCAAGAGGGTGTGCAGGAAGTAATTTCTGGATAGGCTGAAAACATAGAAAAATATTCAACTGAACTTTGTCTCGAGTCAAATTATGATAAACAACAAAAGTCTGAGCTGCCACACATCTCAAGTAAGTCATCCCCTATTATTTCTAAAAAGAAGGAGCTCCCAACCAAGGATCAATTATGGACTCTTAAATTTGATGGTTCCAAATCTAAAGCGGGAAGTGGAGCAGGGATTGAGCTAACTAACCCAAAAGGGAAGACTTACTTTGCTTCTTATAGATTGTAGTTCGTTTGCACACACAATGTGGCTGAGTATGAAGCACTTGCACGGGGTCTTATGTTTTCTCATAAGAAGGTTACTACTCTCACAATTATGGGAGATTCTGAGGTGATTGTAAAGCAGGTACGTAGCCAATATACATGTCACAACAAAAGATTGGATGCATACATAAATAGGGTTTATAATTTAATCATAGATTTTGATGCTTTTGGGATTAGTTTGATCCCTAGGGAGGCTAATCAAATTGCAGATGCTCTGGCTGTGGCTACTAGCACATTAGAACCTATGCAAGATTCTGATTTGAAGAGGTTTTCAGTTGAGTTGATTTAAGTCCCAACTGTTCCTGATAATGTTAGACACTTTCAGGTATTTGATGATGATCAACACATTTTAGCCTTTTTGGAAAGTTTTGATGTATTTCAAGGACAAATAATTGATGAATCTGAATGAGATCAGGGAGATTGGGACCCTAAGAAAGAGAGTCCAGAAGGGATATTGGATTTAAAGAGTAATAGCATTCCAAAGGGAATGGTTGCTTTAGAGAGGATATTTGATTCAGATCCGAGGGCTCGTCAAAGGATTCCTATAGAGAGTGAGGGAGGTAAGTATGAATCTATTAATTTGACTCACTCGAGTCTGGAAAGGAATGTTCTTATAGGAAAAACTTGTCCTCAGGAAATTAAGGACAAGATAATCAAGGTCTTGGAATAGAACATTGAAGCTATAGGTTGGAGTTATGATGATTTAAATTTTTTTGACACATTAGTCATTACAAATACCATCCCTCTCAAGCCTGATGCCAAGCCCTTTCACCAAAAGCAACGCTCGGTCAATGCTTTAATTGAGCCCTTAATTCAGAAGGAGGTGTTGAAACTTTTATCTGCTAGAATAATCTTTCCAGTTACACATTCTACCTGGGTGGCTAATTTAGTTCTTGTCTGCAAGAAGAATGGTGAGATCAGGTTATGTGTGGATTTTAGGAATCTAAACAAGGCATCTGAGAAATATAATTATCCATTACCTTCTCTTGATGAATTATTACAAAAGGTAAATGGATCCCAGATGATGTCATTGTTGGATGGTTATTCTGGATACAATCAGGTTTTGGTAAGTCATGAGGATAGGATGAAAACTTCTTTCACCACTCAATGGGGAACATTTGCTTACAAGAGGATGCCATTTGGTCTCATCAATGTTGGAGCTACTTTTCAAAGGGTGATGGATGTAGCTTTCAAAGATCTAATAGGAAAATGTATAATCATTTATGTAGATGATTTAACCATCTTCTCCAAGAATAGAGAAGATTATGTTGCACACCTGAAAAAATTTCTAAAGAAATGTATAAGTTATGGTGTCTCTCTTAACCCAAAGAAATGTGTATTTGGAGTTTTTGAAGGAAAGATCTTAGGTCACATTATATCAAAGGAAGGGATTTCCATAGATCCTGACCAAGTGGAGGCCATCTTGAAATTGACAAAGCCAGGTAGGAAGAAGGAAATGAGGTCCTTCTTTGGAATGATCAATTTTGTTAGGAAATTTATAACAGGGTTTGCAGAAATTGTCAAACCCCTCAATGAAATGATGAAGAAGGATGCAAAGATTGAGTGGAGTGAAAAGGCTAAGTCTGATTTCATGCAAATTAAACAATCTATATATGAGGCACATGTTTTGACAAGCCTAGATTATCTAAAACCCTTCTACATTTATTCTTTTTCTTCTGAACATTCATGTGCAACATTTTTAACATAGAGAAGAGAAGAGAGTGAGGAGAGACTGATTGCCTTTATGATCTCTCCATTTAAGAATTCAGAAGTAAGGTATTCACCACTAGAAAAATAGGCCTTTGCATTGGTACGAGAAGTGAAGAAGTTCAGGCATTACATAATTCGAAGTCAAGTTATGGCCATAGTTCCAGATCCAGCTGTGAAGTCTCTTCTGATGCAAAGTGAATTAGGGGAATGAAGAGGGAAATGGATGGAAATATTACAGGAGTTTGACTTAGAAATTCACCTGATGAAATTTGTTTGAGGACAAGGATTGTCAAAATAAATGGCTGAAGTAAATAGAAGTATTACTTGCCAACAATACATTGTCCAATCATTCACAAATGATCCCTAGTATACAGATTTAGTCTTCTTCCTCCTCAATAACAAATGTCTAGAAGGAATGAATGCTACTCAAAGGAGAGAATTAAGGATGAAGAGTGCTCATTACATGCTCAAAGGGGGATCCATTTATAAAAATAATTTTCAAAGAATTTACCTACATTGTTTGGATCAGCAAGAAGCTAAGCATTCTATTTCTGAGTTTCGTGGGAGGCATGGAACAAGGCATGGATCTGCTGGTGCGTTGGATCATCAGATTTTAAGATCAAGCTATTATTGGCCTTATGTGTTTAAAGATGCACATCAACACTGCAGGACTTGTCATGTATGCCAAACTTCTGCAACTAGAGAAAGAAATCCTACAATGCCCCTGCAACCAATATATGAGGTAAGGCCATTTGCCCAATGGGCACTTGATTTTGTAGGTGCAGTTAATCCAAATTCTTCTGCAGATCATAAATTCATCTTGACTACAACTGACTACTGCACATGTTGGACTAAGGCACAAACTGGCAATAATAACACCACAGAGGTGGTCATCAAGTTTCTAACTGAGAACATCACAACCAGGTTTGGAGTTCCATTTTCTCTGGTATGTTATAATGGCCTTGCTTTTTCTTCTGCTGAATTCATTTCATGGGCCTATGAACATAAAATTGTTTTGAAGTATTCCTCCAATTACTACACTTAGGGAAATGGAGTGGCTGAGTCCACAAATAAATACTTGTTGGAAGTAATAAGAAATTTGTTAGAGAATAATCCTAGGGACTGGCACACCTAGTTGAGATTTGCCTTATGGGCAGATCGAACCAGAATTAAAGTAGCTCTAGGAAAATCACCTTTTAAATTAGTTTATGGCCAAGATCCAATCTTTCCAATTCATTTACAAATACCAGTTCTTAAGTTCATGGATGAATTTTATAACAAGGATGATAGGATTGAGGTTAGACTACCTAATTTATTAAACATGGAAGAGAAAAAAGATGTTGCTTTACAACAATTCTCTAAACATCAGGTTGTTGTCAAATGCTAGTTTGACAAAAGAGCTAAAATAAAAGCTTTTAGAATATTAGATCTTGTTTTATTATGGGATAAGGCCAGGGAAAAGAAAGGAGATCATCAAAAGTTTGATAGACTTTGGTTAGGTCCTTATCAAGTGGCTGAAATACTAAGCGAAAATGCTTTTCGTTTGAGTACCTTAATAGCAGTACCTATTCCATTACCAGTTAATGGTCAGTTTCTCAAGCACTATTTGGTACATAGAAGGTCTGATGTTTTAAAAGAAATTGTATTATACTGTATCATATGTAATTAAGTTTCTATTTTTTGATTATTTTGTTTTTGTTTTTGTTTGTTTTCTTTATTTATTTTTGTTTGTTTGTTTTGTTTTGTTTTTGTTTTTGTTTGTTTTCTTTCTTTACTTGTTTCGTTGGGGATCTTCATTTTGTTCATTTCAAATTAAGGGGTTGTTATTCAAAGTATGCTACTGGTACTGGGAGAGGAATTGGTTTAGGTATTTTCATTATCACCATTGAAAAGGATTTCATTCTGAAACTTATGTTTTATGATCATTCTAGTTTGGGTTGGAAAAGTTATTAAGGAAAGAAGATATATTGTGAATATCTCATGAATTGGGATCAAAGATCTGTCACCAAATTAGGAAAACATCTGCATGAGTAGGTACCTATTTGTTTTAGAACGACTCTATCTTTTGATTCAAGTGAAAAAATATGATTCCAAGACTATCATGAAATCCATAGTAGTTCTCAACCCATGTTCTAAAAGAGAAAAAATGAATGAAAGAAAACAAAGAAAGAAGAGGAAAACTCAATATCTAATGGGTAATCAAGTATCTCTGTCAAGGCTATGGACACCTGGCTGGCAGTAGAGCAATGCTTTGAGAGAACTAGAGCTATCTATGTTGGGGCTATGGTTGCCTGTCTGGCAGTGGAGCAATTCCTAGGATTTTACTGCACGATAGTCAAGGGACTCAACCTATGTAGCTTGAATCTTAGAAAGTAGTTGTTCACAAATAGATAAAGTATCTACAAAGAATGATGCACAATATATGCACACACTTAGATTCAGAAATAACTCATGAGCACATACATCTGAGATTCTAGCTCAAACTTATCCTACATATATCTGATCTTATTCATGTTAAAAATTTTATAAGCCAGGTAGTTAAAGGGTGACTGAAATTTTCTTTGGGTATCTTGAAAATAGGTAAACCATTCTCCCAATCGAGTCGCCATTTGTTATGCCTTGCATAACCACCCCATCTTTTGCCTTGGTCAAAATGGGTCCCCCTTTTTGTTTTTATCTTTTGTTGTTTTTCAAACAAAGTCTGGAGTCTTTTTGCTTCCTACACTTTGTTTTACTTTGGATTAGTCTGTCGGAATTAGACCTGGAACCAAATCAGGTTCTGAAACTTCTTTCAAAACTCATTCTGATTCCCATCCTGACAGTCTTTCTTTTTGGCCTTTTTGTTTTGTCTTTATTGGAGCCAGAGCCAGAGTGGGTGTTGAGTTGGTGTTTATTGGAAATTGCAAAATAAAAAATCCATTTCGTCATCGCCTCCACTTTTGGAACTTTGATTTTAGTCTAAGTCCTTGTCTTAAGTTTTAATATATCGGTCTTTTTTTTTCTTTTTACTTTCTATGTTTGGTTTCCTTTTGTGCTTTGTTGGTGGAACCAGATCTAGAACGAGAATGAAGTTGGGAAATTCCTTAAGTTTCTGAATCAGTTTCCATTCCAATTCCACTCCCACCATTTCTTGGTCGTTGACTTTTGGACTGAAGTTGCACTATAGTGAAGTGTTTGTTCTTCCCCAGTTCTGACTCTGCTTAACTGCATTTAATACATTAATGACAGTTGCCATGCATAGGTAGAAACTCTAATTTTTACCTTCATTAAGGATAAAACACATCATTATTATCATAGTTAAATAACCGAAGAGTGAAATAGAGCAGCTGCGAAGTCCATCTAAGTGAATCGATTGAAGGAGGAGGAGATAACTGCTTGCGAATCAATTCAGAAGGTTTGGCCAAGTTTTGCATTTGAGGTAGGGTTCCTATTCTTGTTTATTTTAGTTATTTGCTTTCGTGTTTTCTATTCGTGTTGATTGATTTAGATCTTTGGGAAAGTTTGTCATCTCAGTGAGGTAGATTAAATCTAGGTTTTTTTTACAATGAGTTAGGGTTGGTAGAATCTGGTTTTTACTTAGGATTTCATTGCGCATTTGTTTGGATAAATTAGGAAGGGTTGAATCCGTGGCCTAGTTTTATATCGTGTTTTCTAGGTTAGGGTTTTATGCGTTTTTGTGATCACATTTAAAATGTTTAAATATGATGCCCTAAAATACAATTGCCCCCACGGTCATATGGGTATAGTCTTTTCATGATATATTTTAGGCCTCATTTCATTTAATATGACCTTAGTCTTTAATCATCAAGTTATGCATTGAATTGATAAAATTATTGATGATGTCATGGTCAACATAGCCGGAAGTGGGATCGGAATTGATTTAGGTTTTGTTGGATGTGTTTTATGTTTAGTGTTAATTCAATTTTTCATCCAGTCTTCGACTTTGCTAATAGTGAGAAGTTTTTACTTCATAAAGAGTTAACCTTGGTGGAAGCGGAACTATAAAAAAATATGAAAATAGAAAATTTGAAGGAAAGCGAATTAGTTTCCATTCCGGTTCCAGTTCTGGTCACAATTTCGCTTCCGACTCTGAGCCTGCTTCTTGTTAGTAGAGTTACCATTCTAGTTCTACCTCCGATGTATATTTGAAAGGTATGATTTTAAGGACACATTTTGAGATGTTTATCTAGAGGATCTAACTAGGGGTTTTGTTGCAGGAAAGCTAAAAGGATGTCAGGAACATTAGGAGAAGCTTCTCAAGGAAACCGGCCTGCAGGAACATCAAAGGTTGTACCTAAACCAAAGAAGATCAAGCCAGAATAGTTTCCTTATACCTTGAGGTATAATCATAAGAGTCCTGTGGTGAAAGTGAGCAAAGTAGAATCAGATTGGTCAGATATCAACGACACCAATTTGGGTCAGTATAATTTTGAGGAGCTATATGCAGAAACATTTGCAGAATGGGAAGATGTAACAGGGAGGACACAAAGAATTGTTGATTCTGGTTTGGCCCATATCACTGTATTTCCTTTATCAATCCAGTGCCCAAAGTTAATCTTGATAGCAGCCAGTGCCTACAATCCTACTACCAGACAATGCATGAATTCACAAAACAATGTAATTATTGATCTCACTCCTCAAGCATTACAAAGTATATTTAGTGTCCCAGATCCTAAGAACTTGGTGTAGTTCGATGAGGCAGAGGCTTTGGAGAAATATAGAAAGTATAAAGAATCCAATATATCTCATTTGAACAAAAAGTGGTTGAAGATAGAGAAGAAGTCTCTAACCAAGCTTACAGACCAACCAAAGAGGGAAAATTTCTATAAAGAGGAATAAGATTTAATAATGATCTTGTCTAGGGCTTTTGGGAAGAGAGATACATTTTGTTTCAAGGAGTGGATGTTTCCTTTCATCCAGAAAATTTTGCATGGCACCCATCAGTTAGATTGGCCGATGATTGTATCAAATACTATTCATGATCAACTGACCAACATCAGGGAAACTAAGTGCTTTTTTCTAACTTCTTACATTGTGTATGCAGCAACAAGGTTGGGTATCTTCCCAGGTTTAAACAAAGTAGGGATAATGGGAGTCTTGGATGGACAAAAGAAAGTGTGCGAGCATTATAACCAGCTATCTCCACTGGTTGTTGAAACTCAATTCATAAGAGTTAATGATGCATTCATATGTGTAGTCATTAACCAACTTAATGGAGATGCAGGGTACAGGTTGAGTCAAGAAGCCATGGCATTCATTGCTGAATGGGGATGTTGGTACATTCAATACCCCAAGTTTACATATTTCAAGATAGGTTGTTTTGAAGGCCATCCACATTTGCTTCCAAGGTGTTGCAATAACAGGATAGTGTTGATGGAGTTTGTATATCAAGCTCTTGGATTTAATGCTCAGTTTGGTTTAAAACATTAGATAGGATGTCACAAGTTTCCCATGAAGTTGGGTGAGTATAGCTATCAGCATTTGGTAGGAGCAAAGGTGATCTGCAGTGAGTTGATACAATTAAGGCTGGGCTTATACACAACTTGTAAGTATTTTGACCCAAAGGGGAAGATGAATTCCTTGCTACCTTCTGTGTTTGACAAGAATTTTAGTTTATTAGAAGATTTCTGGAGTGACCGACAAGACGAGTAAGATTTGAGGAAAAAGAATTATGAAAGACTACCTATTGCACTCGTGTCAGAATTTGGAGTTAAAAATGACATTCCTGACACATTGGTGGATGATGGAGTTGTATTGGATCCATCTTATGAAGATTTCAACATAGGAACTAAGAGCTTCAATCCGATTGACTGGGACAGTGAAGAAACTATTGACATAAAGCAGATAGGAAGAGCAGTCTTGGATAGAAGTGTTCACTGGTTGGCATTAAGAACCAAAGCTCTTCAAGGACCAGTTCCTAGAAAGGGGAAAGGGTATAAAAGACTCAAAAGAAAGACACCTTCCAAAGAACCTTTGGAGTTCTTTCCCCTAGACATTGAAGAGATAAAACTTGAAGCAGCAGGTGATGAAGTGGAAATACAAGAAGGAGAAGTTCAAATAGGATCTATTGTTTCAACACCTAAATTAGGTGAATCTTCCACACAGGTCCCACTTGTAAAGCGGCAGAGTGAAGAAGTTAAAATGGAGGCTCTTCATAGTATGTCTGAAACTACAAAGGGAACAAAAGTGGAGAGGGAAATTCATGATGTTGGAATAATTTCAGATGATACTGTGTTAGAGAAGGATGTGTAAGAGAATATGCCTCTAGAGGAGGATACTGAACACATAATGACACAAGAGGAGAAATGGGCATTGTTTGAAGAAGTTAGAAAGGATGTTGAGGTAAAAGCTAAAGAAATAAAAAGGAAAAAGTTAATGGATGCCAAGACACAAACTAATTCCATACTACAAGAATAACAAATTGAAGCTAGGTCAAGAGCTAATGAAGTAGAGAGACAAAAAAGGCAACAAGAAATTGAACTCAAGGTTAAGGAAGAAAATGATAAGTTGAAATTGATACAAAAGATTCATGACCTTGAGGAAGAGAAGGCATGACACCAGAGAGAGAAAGAAGTCTTGGAGGCCAAGTTAAAACTTGCAGAGGAAGCTCACCAAAAGAAAGAAGAAGTAGAATGATTAAGAAAGGAAAAGGACACTAAAGAGCTGGTTAGGAAGCAACAAGAAGAAGAAGAAAAGGCAGAAAAGCTTGAGGCTTTAGAGGTAGAAAGACTAGAGAAAGAATGAATAGAGGATTTGGAGATGGAAAAACTAGAAAAAGAAGCTCTAGAGAAAGAAAAATTGGATAAGGAAAAACTAGAAAAGGAAAGAATAGAGAAGGATAGATTGGAAAAGGAAATATTGGAAAGGGAAAAAGTGGAGAGAGATCGATTGGAGGAAGAGAGGTTGAAGAAGGAAGAAGAAGATAAGAAGATACAGGAACAAAAAGATAGGGAAGACGCTAAAAATCTTGTACAGATGCATGTGGTTCAAAAGCAGCAAGAGGAACCAAGTTTTGATTCTCAATCCCAGGTAAATGTGCAGCCACCTTCTACTACTACTATTGCTTCTTCTTCCACTGTGATGACTACTGTTCCAAGTGCTCCCACTTGGTTAAAATTGGACCTACAGAAAAGAACAGTAACACCTTCACAACCTCTCAATTGGGCGGATATAATGAAGGATATTTAATAAGAGAGGCCTAAAATGAAGGCTAAGATCCTACACTCCACCAATCTCATGGAAAAGGGAGAAATTGTTGCTGAGTGTGCCATACCAATGACAAAAAAGGAGGTAGGAGACATGCAGTTAACGAATTATCAATTGAGTACTGTCAACTTGGGAAGGCCTACGAGGAATCAACAGATGAATCTAATTAATGTGGTAGCTTCAACAACCAAGTCAAGGATGTTAAAGGATAAATAGAAGAATTATGAGCTTAAGGCTTAGTTGGATCAATTACATTCCTTTTTGAAAAGTGTCTCTTCTCCGAGATCACAACAGGTAGCATCTATTGAGACTCCAATTTTGTTAAGAAAAACTGAGGTAGATGATTTGGTACAGGTAAGAGGCAAAGCATAGATGTTAGATAGATGGGTTGACAGGATCAATCAAGAAGTAGGTGAAGTTTTGGTTGAGGGTTTCTAGGTTTACAAAGGGGTAGAAGAGTTGATAAGAGAAATATATCAATATATTGAAGCATCGGAGAAACAAGAGGAGGAATATAAATAGTATAGTCAGAAATTGGAGAAGGTTAGTACATTTCCTTTGACTACTCTCCTTGAACAGTCAATACTCGAGGAGGATAATAAAGATTTTGTGGAAAAGACCTCCCATATACTCCGATTCAAAAAAAATTTCTTGTGTAATCAAAAGAATTAGGTCCAAGATGCTATTAATAATCTAACTGAACAGTTTGAGGAGTTGGAGGCTTTCATTGCTATCATAGTAGATGTTAATATATTAACAAAGGAAGGCCTGCCTTTGAGCCAGATAAAAGAGAAATGGGGTGAAAGGTTTAAAGGACTCATGCAGAAAGGGGATGATGGTGAAGATTTGATGATAGATTGACTGATGGATGTCAAGGAAGAGATAAAGGCTGCTAAAAGAGAGTTGAAAAAGATGAAGGATATGTGAAAGTTTGCTACAATAGAATTGGAGCGAATTAAATTTGAAGACAACTGGGTTGATGGGTCAAAATTAGATGTATTAAAACAATTCTTCACCAGTTATGACGATTTTATTGCAGAACCAACTTCACATGCATAAATCTCTTGCATGCATGACTTTATTCTTCTTTGCATGTTGCATGCAACACTGACAGTTTTGAAGCGCATGAAATTTTTTCTCTTCTATTTTCTATTCTCCAGTTTAATTGAATGTCTAATGTAAGAACTCAAGATCAAATTGATCCGATTTTTCGAGTGTTTGTTCCTAAAAGGGTGGATGACTTAAAATAGAAGTGGAAGTTAGAATTTTGTATATCTACAAATACCCTTTGGGTATCATATTGTAAGGGTTGGCTAATAGAGAATAGAATTGGCCTACCTAATATTAGGAGATAGAATTTTTTAGTGATTACAGAGATACATTGTTACTTGATACTTTACAGTTAAATAAAATTATAGATTTATGCAATATGATGTTAGAATTGAATTTTACATGATAAGGCTGATAAGTTATAATCTATATGTATTCCAGTGATTGTGTTGAAGCATGATTGTTTCTTATGTGATGAAAGTCATTAGAAGAAACCAGATTTAAAGATTATCTTATTAGATTATCATTGGATTAAATTTGTTGAAGTCATTTGATCTCTGATCTTGGCAATGAATGAATGTGTGTTCTTTAAAAAAAATATTTGAAGTAGTTGTGATAGGCGAATTAAAATAAGCACCTTAGATGAATACAATGGTATAGATTATTTTGTGAATTGTATCATGGTTTAGTTTTCTTGGTTTGATTGGAAAAAATTCATTGTTGAAGATATGTGTTTGGATGATAGATGAGTTTTGTTCATGTTTACTGGTTTACCCTTTGATCTATCTTTTTCTTTTGTTTGAAACCCCTTTGATTTACTAAAAATAGTTCGGTAAAATGAGTTATTGCTTGCAATTTTTGTTACTAGCACAAGCCCCTTGAATATTACAGTTGCAGGAATCGATTGAGTGACACCAAACAGTTGAGAACCAACTATAAGGACCTTGGGAGTTAGGCTACTATATGTTGTCTTTCTTTTTCAAGAGAAATAGAGTAGAAATATTTTGTTTTAACGTTTTTTGTGTCATTTTCACCATCAACAGTTCTCACCACATCTCCCCGTTATCTTTCAACAGTAATCAACTCTACTTGAAATTCTCCAACTCTCATCCTTTGTTTTCCTTCTTTGTCTTTAAATATATCAAAATTCTTTCTAATGTTGTTCAATTCAGATTCATTGATTCAATCTTGCTTCTAAATTTGTCAGTTGTAGTAGGCCACTGGAGATAATACTTGTAGATTTCTTACATTTAATTAATACATTTCCTTGTCTCATTAATTTTTTTAAATAATTTATGCTTAGCTTTAGCACATCTTTTCTCAACCATGGCTTCTAGCTTACATCCTTCCATACATTTCAGTAGCATTCTCTCTTCAACAACTTGAAATAAATTATCCAGCAAAGAATTAGAAACACTTGAAACATCAATACCTTTTCTAAGAAAATACTCAACTAGAGCATCATCAATTTTGAGTATGTCCATCAAAGAGGATGCATTCCATAGATCACCAATTTTCTTCATCTTACCTTTAACTAACATTGTCCTAATATAATATGGATCAGAAGATTAAGATCCAGGATGGGATTCTTCTTTATTTTCCTTCTCCATTTTGTGTGCTAGATACATGAAAATAGCCAAAGTAGAACCATCATGATTTCTAAAAAATATTTGGTGAGAAATACCATTTTCAAGATATCTTACAATGGGGTCAACAATATTATTTATTAGCAAGGCTCAAGGGTCTTTGTCTATTCCTATGAGCTCCTCCACCTCTTTGTATTTTATAGTTTCTTTCCAAGGAGGTCACCAATACTACATAACCCGGTGATAGCTTCAATCGCTTCCTTCATAACAGGGTAGGGTTTGTACAAAATGATACTACCATCCTTGAATTTACTTAATAGGAACAAGATTAATTCTCTGTCAGTAACCAAGGGAATTCTCCCAATAAATCCATGCCTAGGGTTTTGATTTTTTGCAAATCATTCAACTCTAACCCTAATTCCATTTTCTTTATCTTTCGATGATTAAATTCTTCCAGTTCAACTCCTTTCAGTCTCAACGGAATATTTCCACTTGATCCCCTATTAATAGATTCCATCATAGCAGTTCACTTCTTCAAATTCTTCCTTACAAAACAAAAATTCTTCTTTTACCTTCATTTTTGTAGTTGCGAGAGAAAACTTTTTTTCTCTTGTTCTTGATTGTTCACAATGATTTCTTATAAATACTCCAAATTGCGTCACGATTGCTCTAAGATTTCTCCAAGTCATTCTTCAAGTTCTTAAAATTCATAGGTGAAAAAAAATGACTTGTGAATTTTCCTTTAACACTATCGCTCAACCCTAATTCACATTAAATGCAATAGGTTTCAAAAAGTTGATAAAAACTTTCTTCCACTGCACTGAGAAACCCTAATTCTCTTTGGAAATGAACATGCTTGTACTTTTTCTTCCAAGTTATTTTTCATAAATTATTTCCATTTATTCCTTACAACATATCCTCATTCCAACATCTGACATGCCATACTTCTAGGGGGTTTGAACATTATTTTGTTAAATATCCCCCTAAAACCATTCTAGGTCTAATTCCTAGAGGAATTGTTTGCACTGGATGAGGGCACAGACACATCTATCATCTCTAGTTCTTGTTTCTTCTTATATATCTTGTTCATTTCATGCTTAATCTCATCTTTTTCAATCTTCTTCACAGGTTCATTTTCCTTTATTAGAGCAGACTGCTTTCCCTTTTTCCTTTCACATACTCTTGAAATATGTCCTGGTTTGTTGCAATTGTACCAGACAAAATTTCTTTGGTTTGTTTGAATTCTATTAATCCTTGATCTACACTAATTTTCTTTATGCCCAAACTTGTTACAAGTATAAAGTACCCAAAAAAAGATTCATTCATTCTACCTCTATTAAAATAGTTCATCATCTGAGTTTTGTATTCACTAGCTCTATGCCCAATATTCTTACATGCATAGCATTGTCTGAAGAAGGAACCAAAAAATTGATTCATCCTACTCCTGCATTCAGTTGTTGTATGACCAAATTTACTACATGAAAAGAAAACACCATTGAAATATGGGTACCTTTGAGCATTTGGTTTCATGATAGGTGGTCTTCTTCCTTGATTTCTTTTCTACTTCCCTTTATCTTGAGTCTTTTGATTGTCTACTAGATTTGAGTTTTGTACATTTTCATCAACTTCATTTCCCAAATTGCCTTTGTCTTTAGAAGGTCCCTGTCCTACTATCAATTCATCAAGCTTGGTGGAGCTTGTCTTGAAATTATCTTCACAGAGTTTTTCTTTCTCTAGATCTTCTTTCAGGTTCATCACTTCTTGTTCAAGCCTTAAGCATACATCAGACTTACTTTGCACCATTGTATTCAGACATTCCTCAACTCTTTTATTTTCTTCCACTTTCACCTTTAATCTAGTAGTATCTTCATTTTCTTGTTTTAGTTGCTCGCTCACTTCTCTATATCTTTCTTTGAATATCTTCAATTGCTCTTTCAATTTCTGGATGCATTCATTCACCTCATCAATATTTTCTTTTAGATCTTTGTTTTCAATTTCTGCCTTGTCAAGATCTTCAAGAATAGCCTAGAGCTCTTCATTATCCATTTATTCAATCTACATGATCTTCCACAAGTTGTTAGGCTTCCTCAGAGGAACTAGGGCTTTGATACCAATTGTTGAATATCTAAGACATTGAGAGGGGGGTGAATAGTATCTTCTTAAACTTATTGAAAAAAAATGATCAATAACTCTAATTTAGATAAAAAAAAATATAAGCAATAGAAATAATAGAATATGAAACCACACAATAAATGAACACTAGGATTTTATGTGGAAAACCCAATGAGGGAAAAACCATGGTGAGGATTAGCTCACTATATATAGTAGTTCCAAATTCAGATACAAAAAGAGGCTCACTACCAGATAAGAGAGGCTCACTGTTGTATACAAAATCTCATTTCTTACAGGTAGGACTCACTACCTACAAAATATTATAGTAGAAAAATGGCTTACAACCAAAATATGAATTGATGGAGTTACACCTCACAAGTGCAGATTCAGTTCCTTTGATGCTCAGAGAATTCACATGCTAGCAAACTAATATTTGTTCTTCCTTGCATTTATATATACTACTCGCGCATCACTCTTGCTCATTCCAATATCCAAATCATCCTATATATATATGACCTATCTGTTGGATGTTTTGGTTGTGTTGCTAATATGTGGTTGTCATTGATGTCAACACTATTAGCATTGGTGATTCTGAAGGTTGTATATGTCGAGGAGATTGAGAAAATTGTAATAAATATATTGCAGGCAGCTAGTGAAGCTGAGAAGGTTAGACTAATGGAAAGTTGTGTTCGTAGATGATCAGTTGGAACACACTAAAGGGTTTGTTGCTGAGCTTATCTAGTATGTTGTCTATAAGTTTCAGTGGTACGCATCAAGAATTGAGAAAGTTATGAATATCTGTGTTCCTACAGCTATTTAGTTACAGTAGCAAGTGTTTCTAGAAGATGAGATTATAATTCTGGTGAATTTGGTTGTTGTGTATGTCTCTGAGATGTTCAGTGATTTTTCTAGATTGTGCTCTATTAGTTCAATACGTCTGCATTGATCGGTGTGTTCGTGATTGAAGATTTTTCCTTGTGTGTTCAAGTTTTTCATGTTCTTAGCTGACATGATGGTGATAGCATGTTGCAGATCCTTATGGATTAATATTTTAGTGTTTAGCATGCTCAAGGATGTTGATTTTGGTCCATGCTATGTTGTGACCAACTTAGGTTGGTGCGCATTAAGATTTGTTCATGTATTGAGGCTGACAAGTTGTAATTCATTTATTTATTCTGTAGTCGACAAAGTTGTTGATGTAAATCCATGTAGTGGATAATCAAAAGTGATTGTCTCTTCATTTTAAATGCATGTAGTGTGCATGCTTGAATTAAGCTTGGTGTATGAGTGTGTGCATGTGCGAATAAAGATCAGATCATTTGAATGTAGAGTAGAGTGTGAAGAAGGTTGAGCGAAGTGTATTTGTGCCTAATCAGAACTATAATTAGGCTTATGAAGAAGCTAATTTCTTAGTTCATATTCATTAGATCGATTTAATCTGATTGTCTTATGTAAGGCAATGAGCCTTCCATTTGAGCAGTGAGCTATAGGTAGTGTGCCTAAATGAAAGTGCATTCTTTATTCATTCTTCATTATACTTTTAACAGGGTATAATCTTGTGCACTAACATCCACTGTGGTTTTTCCCCTAATAGGGTTTCCACGTATAAAATCTTGGTGTTCATGTGTCTCTGATGTGTTATTGATTTATGCTTGCACTGTCAATGATCAAATCTGAGATTAAAGGTTTATTAATGTTGAATAAGTTTTATTTTGGTAACAACTGATTCACCACCCCTCTCAGTTGTTTATCCTTGTTTTTCCAACCATTGGTATCAGAATTAGTTCCTCTATAGAAGTCTAATAGCTTGAGGTGATCTGAGATGGCATCATACAAGAAGGATAGTCCTAGATTCCATGGTACAAACTACTATTTGAGGAAAGTTAGAATGGAGTGCCATGTGAAGTGCATTGGTGAAACCTTCTAGAAGATTACAAAGAGTGCATATACTATTCCTCAGAATGGTTCCTCCACTACTAATGAGATCAAAGAAGTAGAAACTAATACCAGAGCTATAGAAGCATTGTTAAGTGTTGTTGGTTTTCAAAAATTTAGGTTTTAACCATAAGAGTTTTCTAGACCCTTACAACATTCTTGGACAACATACAAGGCCAATTATACAATTAAACCTTCTACTCTTTAGGTTCTGCAAGACCTAGGTGGGTGAACCTATGTGAAACATGTAGATTTGAAATGAATTTCTTACCAAACAGGTTACCCACAATGGAAAAAGGTAGTGAATAGACAAAAATACTACAACTAATCCCATTACATGAAAGAAAAGTTTTGAATATATTACTTGTTATGAATTTTATCCCCTGGGATATTGCTCATCAATGCCTCCTATCTGTTTGGAAATGGAGTAAAAAATAACAAGGATCCAGGTTGTTTCCCTATCCAATCTTAATTCAAATTGTTGAGCATATTTAAAATACAAAATTCTATGAATGGCATATTATTTCACCCAATTTATGGCTTGCATAAATTACTCTTGAATATTTTCCTACCAGGTTCTTCTTTAAAAAAAACAACCTAAATTCCAAAATCACTATGACTTGATTTAAAGAATTTAATTATGACTTTGCAGACACCTATAAATCAAACCACACAAAGTGATAATTGCACCATGATAAACCAGATACATACTTTTTATTCTGATTTAAATGATTTAAGAAATTCTAATTGGAAACAACCAAATAAGAAATTCACAAATTATGTTATCTCAACAAACGAACTCAGAAAAAATTGCACTAGTTTGAAAATATCTACTCCATTACACCAGTTTCAAGAAGGACCGTTTATTTCTTTTTCCCAGTTTTGTTATTACAGTGGAAAAATCCCCACTTCTCCAACCCCTGTGATTGATTTTTCTCAAAAATTTATATAGCACAACTCAACAGTCACAACTTTAAATTTTACCCGCCATAACCATTTTGCATTCTAATAAAAATGAAATATTTAAATAAGTTTCCTTATCGGCAATTTAAATATTTCTGGCTATAGTTGAGCTTTTAAAATTTCACTTTAATATTTCTCGTGGCTTTCTTTATTTTACCGCTTTACCGTGGGTTTTGACTTTCCCACCCGTGGTATCATGGTGTTTGACTATTGCTCACTGTCCATCTCCATTTACTGCCTTACTGCAGTCAACATTTTATCCCATTGCGGTGCCATGGTAGCCATTCACTAACTGTCACGTTCAAAGCTTGTTGTTTATAGTGCCACCACGAGTGGTATAGCGGTAAACGTTATCTGTTACTCCTCACTGCCATCCTCACCGTCGCCAGTTGCCTCCTTGTTTACTATGCTACCGCGGTTACCTCGATGATTGTCCACATTTGCACGGTGACTATCTTCTAACCACTTCCCATTAAGTCACTGACTGTCTTCCTCAACCGTTACCCATTCACCGTGGCCACCACAGTCTATGGTTTCACCACATGTGGTACCGCAGTGACCTCTGACTGTTCACACGCCGGTGACTTTCCGCCCACTGCAACCCCGTGGTCTATGGTTAGACCGCATGCGGTGGCGCGGTAAACACTTTATGCCAACCTGCTAACCGCTACCACCATACCATGAGCCCGTTGTGGGAGGCCACGATAAAGTGGTAAGTGATGTAAAATTGAACAATAAGGTAATGGTAAAAGGGCATAGGCTATATATGATTAGAAAAAATGATTTTTTAATGGAAAAGGCAGCAAATGAATGGGTTAAAATGGGTAAAAGGCCTTAAGATATTCATGTGAAATTCTAGTTCTAACAGTGGCTCCTATTGGGGATGAGTGGTTTAACAAATCACTGCAAGAATCTAGAATGCAATTGGGAGAGCAGACCAAAATATGAATGGTCCAGAATATGAAGGCAATGGAGGATGGAGGGAAAGAAAGAGTGAAGGAGATGAAAGATGGAAAGTGGAGCATGGAGAATTGAAGGTGAAAATGACCCTAATCTACCATACATGGAAAGAAACAATGTTTTCAAAATGTGAGTTCCTGAGAATGTCCATGTACTGGCAAACACAGACCCTTCAAAATTTCCTAAACTACTGTGCATGGAAAGAAAATTTAAAGAGGGTTACTAAGAATTATCCATGCACTGGCAATCCTTAACCCTCTATTGATCCTCAAGAGAAGAAATACTTTAGGAACTTCCCATGTATAGGAAAATCATGCTCTTCTCTAGACATATTCTGCAGGAAATATGAATCCTCACCTCCTTTACTAGTTATCACAAAAGGACCCAGCCATAAATCTTTAAACTTGCCCTGTTTCCCCTTATCCTGACACTGAGCATTCCACATCAACACCAAGTCATCTTTTTCAAATTTTCTCTTCTTGGCCTTTTATCAAAATGGTATTTCATTTGCACTGCAATTTCACATTCTGCTTCTGAGCCACTCTTCTCACTTCATCAAGGTCTACAAGTTTCTCAATTCTTTCCTCCATTGGGTCAGAAACATCCAAGTCTTCTTGCAAAATAAAGTTATAGACTGGAAAAATATTCTGTAATGGCATCCTAGCTTGTGTCCCATACACTAATTCAAAAGGAGATTTACCAGTTGCCTTCTTCACGGTAATCCTATTTGCCCATATAGCCAATCTCAATTTTGAATCCCATGCCCTTTTATTTATATCAAGCATCCTCCTTACTATCTTCAAAAGCTTTTTATTGTTTGACTCTACCTGACCATTGGCTTGTGGATGATATGGGGCAGAATAAGAAATATTAATTCCGTATATTTTGCAAAAATATTTAAACTCATCTGATCTAAAGCACATCCCATTATATGTGATCAATTTGACTGGAGTGCCAAATCTAGTCATAACATTCTCTATCACAAAATTCACTACCACTTTGCTTGTTGCTTGCCTAGTTGGAACAGCCTCCACCCACTTAGTAAAATAGTTTGTGGCCACTAGTATCCACCTATGTCCTCCACTTGATATTTCCTGTATTTCCCCAATGAAATCAACTCCCCATTGTTGAAAAGGTGCTTCTACCTACAAAGGTCTAAGTGGCGATGCTCCCTGATACTCCAACTTTCCTGAATTTTTTTGACAAGCCTCATACATCCTCACATATGCAAAGGAATCATTGAATACCGTAGGCCAATTATAACCAACCCTGAGAATCTTGTGTGCAGTAGTCTTAGCAGAATAATGGCCTCCACACACCCCTTCATGCATTTCTCTCAAAACAGATTTTGCTTGGGATTCATCTAAATATAATAGTAGTAAAACATCCCTATTTTTCCAGAATAGATCCCTTCTATAAAAAAATATTTAGAAGCTTACAGCTTCAAGTCTCTCCTTTAATTACTATTCAACCCTTCAGGGCACTTCATATGTTTTAGATAATGCATTACATTTGTATACCATGGAGTATGCTCAATACTTGCTATAACTTCATCCTTACCTTCAACATTGCAGATTTGGTTTGCTTCAATATTTGTTTCTACCATTAGCCTGGGTAGACCCTATCCTCTTACCAACTTGGTAATCTGAATCTCTATGCTGAATTCTTGAATTTTGTTAATCCACTTGCATCTCTTCCCTGTCAGTTTTGTCTACACCAGAATATCCTTCGCAGCTGCATGTGGGACATAAGGAATGACCTTTGCTCCAACAAGGTAAGGTCGGAAAGTGCTTTCTGCTTTGACCAGTGCATAAAATTGGTTTTCCATGATATCATACTTCAACTCTGACCCCTGCAAAGATTTACATAAAAAAGAAATAGGTTGCTCATGACCTTCATCAATTTTTTGTAACATGACAACAACTATGGTATGGAATGAAGCAAAAGAAAAAATCTGAAATGGCTTAGTAAAATCAGGGGACTTTAGGATAGGGGCTTCTTTGATAGATCTTTTTATAGATATGAAGGCATCCATAGCTTCAACAGTCCAATCCAATTTTTCTCCCTTTTCAAACATCTTAGATATAGGTTTAACAATCTCAACAAAATTGGACACAAACCTCCTAAAAAAATTAATTTGGCCAAAGAATGATTGGATTGTTTTGACAGTTTTGGGAATGGGAATTTTATCTATGGAATCTACCCTTTCAGGATCTATCCTAATCCCATCTTTAGACACAATATGCCCCAAAATTTTACCCTCTGTGACAGAAAAATGACACTTTTTAGGATTAAGACTTATAACATATTCCAAAGCTTTGATGAAGATCTTCTCCAAATCACCAACATGATTCTTTGCCCTTTTGGAATAAGTAGTGAGGTCATCTTGATATACCACAATTATAGCATTGATCAGATCTGCAAATTCCACATCCATGGCCCTTTGAAAGGTAGCTCCTACTTTGTGAGACCAAATGGCATTCTTAAATAATTATAAGTTCCCCATGGCGTAGTGAATGTTGTTTTATATTGCTCAGATTCTTTGACTTTGACCTGATTATATCCAGAAAATCCATCCATCATTGATAGTGGCTCACACCCTGTCACTTTATGCAATATTGCCTCCATGTTTGGAAGAGGATAATTATCTTTTAGGGAAGCAACATTCAGATTTCTAAAGTCAACACACAGTCTTATGTCCCCATTTTGCTTCCTGATTGGGACCAAATTTGAGACCCATGTTGAATGCCTAATAGGTTTAATGATACCTCCATCTTTGAGCTTTGCTAGCTCCTCTTGTATCTTAGGTTCCAGAGTTGGGTTAATAGGCCTCTGCTTCTGTCTGAATGGCTTTGTGTTTGGCTTAAGTGGAATCTCATGTTGAAAAAGATCTTCTCTATATGCCTTCAAATCCTCATAAGACCAAGCAAACACAACTAACTTTGAATCTCCCAAGACAAACAACAATTTAATCTTATCCTTGACAACCATGTTCAAACCAATCAACAAGGCTTCATATTTGGCCACATTATTTGTACATTAAAAAGCCAACAAAAATGAATATTTAAATGTTGTACCTTCAGGTGATATAAAAACTACCCCAGCTCCATTACCTTCTTGACTGCATGCCCCATCAAAGTATATTTTCCACACTTCCTGCTGATTTCTAGAGACAAGCTTATCAACTCGGTTAGTATTCACAAGTTTTGGCTGAGATAATTCTACTCTAAAACTCCCCAAATCTACATCACAGACGCAATTAAGTTGTTCTTGAGGAACACACTCAACAATTTGATTCACCCTTGGTTCTCTATATAGTTTTACCTCTTCACCATTAACTGGTATTGTGGCATATGATAAATCAAATTGCACATTACCTCCAATTGTTGTGGTCCACTATCTTGACAAAAGTATTCCAAACTAAGGAGGTGTATCAATCAAAGTTATATCAATGTTATAAGTTACTTGTGGGTAGGCTGCTAATTTTACTTCTACATCTTTCATAATCTCCACTATTGGGATAGGCCTACTATCCATGGCATAACACTTACCACCCTCAACATCTATCCACATACCGAGCTGTTTCATTACCCCTACTAGCATAATATTCATAGAAGCACCTGAATCTATCATGCAATTTCTTACGAATTTACCATTTAAGAGTATGGTAGTAAAAAATGGATCAATTTGTGGCGTGTTCATCAATGCATCATTCAGACCAACTTCTGAAACTTTTATCTTTCCTTTCTTATCAACAATTCCAGGATTCTCATTTTGTTCAAAATTTATACTTTGATTCCTCCCACCAGACATTAGTTGAATAGCACTTTCCCTATACTCTTTAATTTTCATCATTTCAAGCAATGGGACAAATATTTTCACCTGGGATAAAGCTTGCACAAAATCAAAAGATGCATCTTCAGTTCTTATCAACTTCTTTTTCTCTGCTAGTGCACCTTTGTACTCCTCCTTCTCATTCTTTGATGTCTGATCCATTTTTTGTTTATCCTTGGGGAATTCTTTATTTTCTTCTTTGGGAACACACTTTTGCTCTCTTTTATGAGGGCACTCATCATTTATCTTTTTTGATATTTCATGGGACATCTTTTTATCTTTCAAGAATATTCCTTTTGGAACACCTTCATTCTCATTCACTGTTCTATTCCTTAGCCGATACTTGATTTTAGCCAACTCAACTGCTGCAATAGTCAATCTTTTAATTTCTTCCTCAGTTGGTCTCTTCATATTTCCCCTATTAGTTTGATATGATGCAGCAGAAAAACCTTGTTCATCATCACTTTCCTCATAATCAAAAAAAACTTGTTGTTCTACCATGTGAACATTATATTTTTGATGATCAACATCATATTCATACCCTCCTTCCTCTGAGGATGAATATCCTTGCTTTGCTGAGTGAAGACTATGATAAGTCAAATAGATATTATGATCTTGCTCATTATCATTTTCTGCTATGTCTTTTCCTGGCACTGACTAAGCTACAACACAACGTTTTGAAGAATGTGGCAAGTCATAGACTGAACACCAAGGACTATTATTAGCCATGTATGTCCCTCTTTTCTTCAAAGGGTCAGGTGTCTCTTTATTTCTTGGCCCATCCATTACTGGCTTTCCATTTCTCCAATTTGTATTATAAGGCATGTCATGTAGTCTTGGCCTTTCATTCCTATATGTGTTTTCTTGTTTATTTGGAGGAGCATATTGAGGAATCATTGGGTTATCCCTCTTGGAAATCATCCCTGCAGCCTTCCTGTTATTTTCAATAGTGAGTGCTATCCTTTGAGCTTTAGTCAAATTTCTGGGACCCCTGTTCTTGAGCTCATAACTTGTCTTAGGATCAAAAGCTTTTAAATAAATACTCAATATAGCAGGATCAACCAATTTAGATCCAGGAGGAATCTTATTATGCAATTTAGAAAACCTTTGGTTGAAATCATAAGTTGACTCAATTTGATGTTTTTGAATGGTCACCAACTCATGTAATGCAAAATTAGGTGCATATTGATTCCCATACTACTCAAGAAATTGTTCATAAACCACATGAATAGAATTAATAGAAGTTGTCAGTAGACTACTAAACCAATCTCTGACATCTTCAATTAATGACATCATAAACAGTCTCATTTGTATATCTTCATACTACATATCTAAATCTTGCATAAAAGCATTAAAGCTCCTTAAATGCTCCTCAGCTGCAATAGCACTGCTCCCTGGGAATTTTGGGACCAAACATCTCCAACTGTTGTCCATAGGGTACGGGCATATTTGTAATCCAGCCAAGTCAAACTACCTAATCATGGTTGCATATTATGGAGGAGGATTTGGTAATACTGATGTTGGTACAATGGATTATTATTTTCCACATATTGCTGACCTTGTGGGGGTACATGTTGTTGATAAGGAGGTGGTTGAACACCTTGATTTTGTGGTGGAACATTTTGATATATACCTTAATTCCTTGGCTGATTTTGGTAGGCCTGTGAGGAATTTGATGGGCCTGCATTATTGTTCCCTTGCCTATGAGGTGGCACATATTTTTTCAAATTAGCCATTTGAGTATTGATCTACACTTTCTTCAACTTCAACTCTTCAATTTCTTTAATTGCTTGGAGTCTCTGCTCATATTCTATTCTTGCTCTCTCCACTTCTCGTCTCTCATGTTCCAATCTTGCATTTATTTAATCCTTGGGCATAAGTTCATAACTCTCCTCAGAGGCTGCTTCATAGCCAAGTCCATCTTGATTCTCTTCAATAAATTTCATTTTCTAATCATATTCATGTTGTCTTCTTTCTCTTTCAGCTTCACATTCAACCATGAATTCTTCAACCTTCTTAGGATCTAGTTGATAAAAGGGATTTCTTTGTTCCTCAGGAGTGTGAGGTTCTCTGAAAGGGCTATCTTCATTTGCTAATGTATCATATGAATTGTGTATCTCTAGTGATGCTTTTGATGTTTTATTTTTGCTTGATGGTCCCATGTCATCAATCACCTTCTTACCTTTATCATTCTTCTCCATCCATTTATTTTTGGGATTAGGACCATCACCATCTTTGTACAAAGATCTTCTTGCTTGCATTTTGGGAGAAATTGTGATGGTTTGAACTGTACAAAGATTCCTTTTTGATATATAATTCACTTTATCAGTTTCCATGCACTTGTTCATTTAGAGTCGCCACCCACTCTCCAAAATTGAGAAAACATGCAATTATTTATTCCCAGCGGAGTCCTCTACAAAATACTAACTCTATTACAAAGGCTTACTTTCAAATTATGGTCCCCAGTGGAGTCGTCAAACTATTGGTTCTCAAAAATACAGGTTTTAACCATAAGAGTTTTCCAAAACCTTACAACATTCTTGGACAACATACAAGGCCAATTATACAATTAAACCTTCTACTCTTTAGGTTCTACAAGACCTAGGTAGGTGAACCTATGTGAAACATGCAGATTTAAAATGAATTTCCTGCCAAAAAGTCTACCCAGAATGGAAAAAGGTAGTGAATAGACAAAAATACTACAACTAATCCCATTACATGAAAGAATTTTTTTGAATATATTACTTGTTACGAATTTTATCCTCTAGGATATTGTTGATCAATGCCTCCTAGCTGTTGGGCAATGGAGTAAAAAATAACAAGGATCTAGGGTGTTTCCCTATCCAATCTTAATTCAGATTGTTGAGCATATTTAAAATACAAAATTCTATGACTGGCATATTGTTTAACCCAATTTATGGATTGCATAAATTACTCTTGAATATTTTCCTACCAGGTTCTTCTTTAAAAAAAACAACCTAAATTCCAAAATCATTATGACTTGATTTAAAGAATTTAATTATGACTTTGCAAACACCTATAAATCAAACCACACAAAGTGATAATTGCACCATGATAAACCAAATACATACTTGTTATTCTCATTTAATTGATTTAAGAAATTCTAATTAGAAACAACCAGATAAGAAATTCACAAATTATGTTATCTTAACAAACGAACTCAGAAAAAATTGCACCGGTTTGAAAATATCTACTCCATTACACCAGTTTCAAGAAGGACTGTTTATTGCTTTTTTCTAGTTCTGTTATTACAATGGAAAAAATCCTCACTTCTCCAACCCCTATGACTAATTTTTCTCAAACATTTATATAGCACAGCTCAACAATCACAACTTTTCATTTTACCCACCATAACCATTTTGCATTCTGATAAAAATGAAATATTTAAATAAGTTTCCTTATCGGCAATTTAAATGTTTCTGACTATAGTCGAGCTTTTAAAATTTCAATTTAATATTTCTCGTGGCTTTCTTTATTTTACTGCTTTACCACAGGCTTTGAATTTCCCACCGGTGGTATCACGGTGTTTGACTATTGCTCACTGTCCATCTCCATTTACTGCCTTATCGTGGTCAACATTTTATCCCGTCCTGGTACCACGGTAGCCATTCACTGACTGTCACGTTCAAAGCTTGTTGTTTACCATGCCACCACAAGTGGTATAGCGGTAAACATTATCTGTTACACCTCACCGCCATCCTCATCATCGTCAATTGCCTCCTTGTTAACCGTGCTACAGCGAGTACCTCGATGACCGTTCGCGGTTGTGTGGTGACTATCTGTTAACCGCTTCTCGTTAACTCACTGACTGTCTTCCTCAATTGTTACCTATTCAACGTGACCACCATGGTTTATGGTTTGACCGCATGCGGTACTGCAGTGACCTCTGACTATTCACACGCCGGTGACTTTCTTCCCACTGCAACCCTGCGGTTTATCATTAGACCGCATGCAGTGGCACGGTAAACACTTTATGCCAGCGTGCTAACCGCTACTGACATACCACAAGCACATTGTAGGAGGTTGTGGTAAAGCAGTAAGTGATGTAAAATTGAACAATAAGGAAACAGTAAAGGGTATAGGCTATATATGATTAGAAAAAATGAATTTTTAATGGAAAAAGCAACAAATGAATGGGTTAAAATGGGAAAAAGGCCTTAAGGTTTTCATGTGAAATTCTAGTTCTAACAATGGCCCCTATTGGGGATGAGTGGTTTAACAAATCACTGCAAGAATCTAGAATGCAACTAGGAGAGTAGACCAAAATATGAATGGTCTAGAATATGAAAGCAATGGAGGATGGAGGGAAAGAAAGAGTGAAGGAGATGAAAGATGGAAAGTGGAGCATGGAGAATGGAAGGTGAAAATGACCCTAATCTACCATACATGGAAAGAAAATAGAGTTTTCAAAAAGGGAGTTCCTAAGAATTTCCATGTACTGGCAAACCCAGACCCTTCAAAATTTCCTATACTACTGTGCCTGGAAAGAAAATTTAAAGAGGGTTACTAAGAATTGTCCATGCACTGGCAATCCTTAACCCTCTATTGATCCTCAAGAGAAGAAATACTTTAGGAACTGCCCTTGTATAGGCAACTCCTGCTCTTCTCTAGACATATTCTATAGGAAATATGAATCCTCACCTCCTTTACCAGTTATCACAAAAGGACCTAGCCATAAAGCTTCAAACTTGCCATGTTTCCCCTTATCCTAACACCGAGCATTCCACATCAACACCAAGTCATCTTTTTCAAATTTTCTCTTCTTATCCTTTTATCAAAAATGTATTTCATTTGTAACTTCAATTTCACATTCTGCTTCTGAGCCACTCTTCTCACTTTATCAAGCTCTACAAGATGCTCCATTCTTTCCTCCATTGGGTCAGAAATATCCAAGTCTTCTTGCAAAATAAAGTTATAGACTAGAAAAATATTCTGCAATGGCATCCTAGCTTGTGTCCCATACACTAATTCAAAAGGCGATTTACCAGTTGCCTTCTTCACTATAATCCTATCTGCCCATACAACCAATCTCAATTTTGAATCCCATGCCCTTTTATTTGTATCAAGCATCCTCCTTATTATCTTCAAAAGATTTTTATTGCTTGACTCTACCTAACCATTGGCTTGTGGATGATATGGGGCAGAATAAGAAATATTAATTCCATATGTTTTTCAAAAATATTTAAACTCATTTGATCTAAAGCACATCCCATTATATGTGATCAATTTGACTGGAGTGCCAAATCTAGTCATAACATTCTCCATCAAAAAATTCACTACCACTTTGCTTGTTGCTTGCCTAGTTGGAACAGCCTCCACCCACTTAGTAAAATAATTTTTGGCTACTAGTATCCACCTATGTCTTCCACTTTACTTTCATGTATTTCTCCAATGAAATCAACTCCCCATTTTTGAAAAGGTGCTTCTACCTGCAAAGGTCTAAGTGGCAATGCTCCCTGATAATTCAACTTTCCTGAAAATTTCTGACAAGCCTCACACGTCCTCACATATGCAAAGGAATCATTGAATACCCTAGGCCAATAATAACCAGCTCTAAGAATCTTGTGTGCAGTATTCTTAGCAGAACAATGGCCTCCACACACCCCTTCATGCATTTCTCTCAAAACAGATTTTGCCTGGGATTCATCTAAACATAATAGCAGTATACCATCCCTATTTTTCCAAAATAGATCCCCTTCTATAAAAACATATTTAGAAGCCTACAACTTCAAGGCTCTGCTTTGATTATCATTCAACCCTTCGGGGTGCTTCATATGTTTCAGATAATGCATTACATTTTTATACCATGGAGTATGCTCAATACTTGCTATAACTTCTTCCTTACCTTCAACATTGTAGATTTGGTTTGCTTCAATATTTGTTTCTGCCATCAGCCTGGCTAGACCCTATCCTCTTAGAAACTTGGTAATCTGAATCTACATGTTGAATTCTTGAATTTTATTAATCCACCTACATCTCTTCCCTGTCACTTCTGTCTGCACCAGAATATCCTTCACACCAATTTCAAGAAGGATTGTTTATTGCTTTTTCCTAGTTCTATTATTACATTAGAAACAATCCCCACTTCTCCAACCCCTCTGACTGATTTTTCTCAAACATTTATACAGCACAGCTCAACAGTCATGACTTTTCATTTTACCCACCATAACCGTTTTGCATTCTGATAAAAATGAAATATTTAAATAAGTTGCGTTATCGACAATTTAAGTATTTCTGACTATAGTCGAGCTTTTAAATTTTCACTTTAATATTTTTCATGGCTTTCTTTATTTTACCATTAGCTTTGACTTTCCCATCTATGGTATCATGGTGTTTGACCATTGCTCATTGTCTGTCTCCTTTTACTGCCTTACAGTGGTCAACATTTTATCCCGTCGCGGTGCCATGATAGTCGTTCACTGACTATCATGTTCAAAGCTTGTTGTTTACTGCGCCACCACGGTCACTGTGTTAACCACGAGTGGTATAGTGTTAAATTTTATCTATTACACCTCACCGCCATCCTCACTGTTGCCTGTTTCCTCCTTGTTTACCATGCTACCGCGGGTACCTCGATGACCATCCACGGTTGCGCGGTGACTATCTATTAACCGCTTTTTGTTAACTCACTGACTGTCTTCCTCAATTGTTACCCATTCACCACAGCCACTATGGTCTGTGGTTTGACCATGCACAGTAGCGCGGTGACCTCTGACTATTCACACATTGGTGACTTTCTGCCCACCACAACCCTTCGGTCTATGGTTAGACCGCGTGCGGTGGCATGGTAAACGCTTTATGCCAGCCTGCTAACCGCTACCACCATACCATGAGCCCATTGTGGGAGGCCACAGTAAAGCGGTAAGTGATGTAAAATTGAACAATAAGGTAACGGTAAAGGGTATAGGCTATATATGAGTGGAAAAAATAAATTTTTAATGGAAAAGACAACAAATGAATGGGTTAAAATGGGCAAACAACCTTAAGATTTTCATGTGAAATTCTAGTTCTAACAAGTTCTTTGATAGATTCAAAGATGAAAAATGTGATACATTTGAAGGTTGCACATGAGATTTGGATAAATTTAGAAACATTGTATGAAGAAGATGCACTAGTGAAAAGTGGTAAGCTACAAAGTCTGAAAGGAAACTGGGAGAACATGAAGATGAGTGAAGATGAAAACATAATTTATTTTTTACAAAAGGTGAATGAATTAGTGATGGACATTAGATGTGCTAGTGGAACATTGGATGAAGATGAGATTGTGGCTAAGATACTTAGATCAGTGCCTACTTCTTACAAGACAAAATATCATGCTATTGAAGAGCTCGGGACAGTAACAAATGTGACAAGAGACATGTTGATTGGAAAAATTGTTGCCTTTGAGTTGAGTGAATTTAGTGAATCTTCACCTAAGATAGAGTCTACATTCAAAGTTGTTGTATCTAGAAAAGGCCAACAGAGATATAATCCGGGAGAGAGTTCCAAGAAGACATTCAAGTATGAAGAAGAAATGAAATTGATTGAAGATGAAGAAAGAGAACTAGAAGAATTGGAAGCATTGATTGTGAAAAGAGAAGCCAGAGGACAAGGTAAGTTCAAAGGAAAGCTACTTATTAAATGTTTCTCTTGCATTAAGATAGGCCATTTTGCGTCAAGGTGTCCTGAAAGAGTCTCTAAGTATAAACCTCACAAGACTAGATTTAAAAAGAAATTCTATTATGCTAAAGAAGGTGTTACTGATGATGAATATAATAAAGAAATTGAAAATGAAGATGAATGGGTATTCATTTCTATCAAGGAACATAGTTTGGTGTCCACTGAATCAGCTAGTAATCAGAATATGAAGAAAGATCTTGCAGCCAAGATTGATGAGAAGGATGAATGGGTGATTGACAGTGGATGCTCACATCATATGACTGGTGACAAAAGAAAATTTCTAAGCTTGGAAAAATATGATGGTGGTGTTGTAAGATTTGGAGATAATAATGGTGGTGTGATTTGTGCCAGAGGCACTATTTCTCTTGGAGGTAAATACAATACTAATGATGTTCTATATGTTGAAGGTTTGAAGCACAATTTATTGAGTGTTGGAAAAATGGTTGACAAAGGTCACAAACTTCAGTTCAAGGATGGTAAGTACAAGATTTTGGGAAGCTCAAGAAAATGTGATTGCTTCAAGAACAAAGACAAGAGGTAATATTGTTCACTTGAATGCTGCTAGTGAAAGTTGTTTGATTTCTCAAGTTGATGTAAGCTGGTTGTGGCATAAAAGGTTGTGTCATGTGAACTTTGATAACATTGTCAAAATAAGCTCCACACAAGAAGTCAAAGATCTACCTAAGTTATTGAAGCCTACTAACATTATATGCAAGGAATATTAGATGGGAAAACAAACACAAATTTCATTTCGGAGCAAAAAATATCATTCAAATGGAGTACTAGATTTGGTACATACTGATTTATGTGGTCCATCTAGAATCAAAATTATACAAGGAGAAAGGTAATTTATGTTGCTTATTGATGATTATTCTAGAATGGTTTGGGTTACTTTCTTGAGAGAAAAACATGAGGCAATTGACAAATTCAAAATCTTTAAGGCTATGACAAAAACTGAGATAGGTTTGAAGATCAAATGTTTGAGATCAGACAGAGGTGGTGAATTCACTTCCTAGGAGTTCTATTCATTTTATGAAGAGCATGGAATAAAAGGATAGTTATCTGCTCCCTAGACCCCACAACATATTAAAGTTGTTGAGAGAAAGAACAAAACAATATTAGATGTTGCCAGAACTATGATGTCGGAAGGTAATGTTCTTTATTCCTACTAGAGAGAAGTGGTAAGCACTACAGTAAACACTATCAACTGGGTGAATGTAAATGGTAATTCTGGTAAGACTCCTTTTGAGCTATGGTTTGGTTATAAGCCTACTGTTAATTATTTCAAAATATTTGGAAGTAGATGTTATATTAAGAGAGATAAAGATATTGGAAATTTTGAAGCTAGAAGTGATGCAGGAATCTTTCTGGGTTACTCTACTAAGAGCAAAGCCTACCAGTGATACAATAAAAGATTGAAGAAGATGGTTGAAAGTGCAAATGTCAAAGTTGATGAGGGTATTGAAAAATAATCCAAGTACTATGGATATGATTCAAATGACCAACAAGATAATAATGAAAATGGAAAGGATGCGCAAACACATAATCAAGTTCAAATTGTTTTGGTGAATCAAGAGAATTACGAAGAAGACAATGGGAATGCAGAAAGAAAAATAGAAGAACTCAAAACTCCAAAATATTTAAAGAGAAGTCATTTTGAAAGTCAGATCATATGAGACAAGAACAAAGGTGTAAAAAATAGAAGGATTGTAGAAGAATATTGTCTGATATCCAAGACTGGGCCTAGAAATATCAGTGAAGCATGCAAAGATGAACATTGGATGGAAGAAATGAAGGAAGAACTGATGTAAATAGAGAAAAATGATACATGGGTTATTGTTCCTAGACCTCTAGACAAAAATGTGACTGGAACCAAATGGGTCTTTCAGAATAAGCTGAATGAACAAGGTGAAGTGATCAAGAACAAAGCAAGACTGGTATGTAAAGGATACTCACAAATGGAAGGTATCGATTTTGAAGAAACCTTTTCCCCTATTACTAGAATTGAAGTTGTAAGGTTATTTCTTACTTATGCTACATTCAAGAATTACAAAGTCTATCAAATGGATGTGAAGTCAGCATTTTTGAATGGTAAACTAGAAGAAGAAGTTCATGTTGAGCAACTAGATGGATTTCAATTGACTGATGAAAAGGACATGGTGTGTCAGTTAAAGAAATCATTATATGGACTCAAAAAAGCCACTAGAGCTTGGTATGCTAGACTAGATAAATACTTGTTGAAGCTTGGATTAAATAAAGGTACCGTTGATAGCAACCTGTATTTCAAATTAGATCAAGATAAAGAGTTGATCATTGAAGTCTTTTTTGATGACATTATTTTTAAAGGTAATGATGACTTATGCATGAAATTTTCTGATGAAATGAAAAGTGAATTTGAGATGTCAATGATAGGAGAGCTGAAATTATTTTTAGGATTGCAAATTACTCAGTTAGATGATGGAATCTTTATATCTTAGTCCAAGTATGTGAAAGAGTTACTAAAAAAGTTTGGCATGGAAGACTCAAAGCCAGTTGGTACACCCATGGTAACTAGATGTAAGCTAACACAAAATTATGATTCTCCTAAGGCTAATCAAACAAGATATAGGTCAATGATTGGTGGATTTCTATATTTAACTCAGACAAGACCAAGCATTATGAATGTTGTGTGCATGGTTGCTAGATATCAAGTAGATTCAAAGGAATCACATGTGACTGCAATAAGGATAATATCTAGGTACTTGAAAGGAACAATTGAATTTGGGTTATGGTATCCAAAGTATTATGATCTTACTCTAAATTCCTTTATAGATCCATATTGGGTAGGTGATGTTAATGAAAATAAAAGTACAAGTGGTGGTGCATTCTTCTTAGGGAAGAAGTTGGTGTCTTGGCTAAGTAAAAAGAAAATTTCCATTTCGTTATCTATTGTTGAGGAAGAATATATTATTGCTGCAAATAACTATAGCCAAGTGTTGTGGATGAAGAATATGCTAAGAGATATCAAAATTGAATATAATGAGCCTATTGCTATATTTTGTGATAACTCAAGTGCCATAAACATTTCTAAGAATTTGGTGCTACACTCTAAGACAAAGCGTATATCTATCAAGTATCAATTTTTGAGAGACAAAGTGAGTGACAAAGAGGTCATATTGGATTATGTGCCTACAAAGGAAAATATTGTAGATATATTCACCAAACCATTGCCTAAGGATACATTTGAGTACCTCAGAGGCAAGTTAGGGGTAATTTCCCCTCCTAATTTGAACTAAGATGCAAGTCTTTGCATCAATCCATGGACTCACAGCTAGATCCTATTTCGGATTGATGTTATGGTGGTTGCTACTTAGGGGGAGTAGTTAGATGATATGTGATAAGAGCATGTGTACCTTTACCATTGATGGTAAAGGGGGAGAAGAATAATCTAAAAAACGCTTGAAGAAAGGAAGAGAAGAATCAAGAAAGGGAAAGAAGAACTATGAGAGGAAAACTGTAAAACAAAGGGAGAGAAGTATGTTGTGTTGATGGTACTATTTTTCACATCATATGTTGCCATAAATGCCAAAGGGGGAGCTTGTTGGATTTTGTGGCTATGTTGCTAATATGTGGTTTTCATTGATGTCAATACTATTAGCATTGGTGATTCTGAAGGCTATAAATGTCGAGGAGATTGAGAAAATTGTGATAAATATATTGCAGGCAACCAGTGAAGTTGAGAAGGTTAGAGTGATGGAAATTTGTGTTCGTAGATGATCAGGTGGTGTACACTAAAGGGTTTTTTGCTGAGCTTATCTAGTATGTTGTTTGAGAGTTTCAGTGGTATGAATGAAAAATTAAGAGAGCTATGAAGATCTGTGTTCCTACAGTTATTTAGTTATTGTACCAAGTGTTTCTAGAAGATGAGATTGCAATTCTGGTGAATTTGGTTGTTGCATATGTTTCAAAGATGTTCAATGATGTTTCTAGATCGTGCTCTATCAATTCAGTATGTTCGCATTCATCGATGTGTTTGTGATTGAATATTTTCCCTCGTGTGTTCAAGTTTTTCATGTTCTTGGCCGACATGATGGTGATAACGTGTTGTGAATCCTTATGGATTAATATTTTATAGTTTAGCATTCTTGAGGATTTTGATTTAGGTCCTTTCTATGTTGTGACCAACTTAGGTTTGTGTGCATTAAGATTTTTTCTTGTATTGAGGCCAACAAGTTGTAATTCATTTATTTATTCTGTGGCTGACAGAGTTGTTGATGTAAATCCATGTAGCGGATATATAAGAGCGATTGTCTCTTCATTGTAAATTCATGTAGTGTGTATGCTTAAATTAAGCTCAGTGTATGAGTATGTGTATGTGTGAATAAAGATCAGATCATCTGAATGCAGAGTAGAGTGTGAAGAAGGTTGAGTAAAGTGTTTTTGTGCCTAGCTAGAACTATAATCATGCTTATGAAGAACCTAATTTTTAGTTCATATTGATCATATGGATTTAATTTGATTGTCTTATGTAAGGAAGTGAGCCTTCCCTTTGATCAGGGAGCTCTAGGGAGTGCGCTTGAATGCAAGTGCATTCTTTATTCTTTATTCATTATACTTTTAACAGGGTATAATCTTGTCGACTACCATCCACCATGGTTTTTCCCCTAACAGGGTTTCCAGGTATAAAATCTTGGTGTTCATGTGTCTTTAATGTGTTATTGATTTATGCTTGCACTATTAATTATTAGATCTAATATTAAAGGTTGATTAATGTTGAATAAGTTTGATTTTGGTAACAATTGATTCACCCCCTCTCTTAAATGTTTATCCTTGTTTTTCCAACACTATCCACAAGCATCAATTAGGTTGACCTAATTATATGAATCACATATCTTCCAAAAGGCTAATAGTCAGCTTCAATCATATACAAAACTTCTACAAAATTAATTCAACTATGTACCACACTATATCATGTCATCTTGGACCAAAGATAGGTCACTCATATATCCACAACACACATTAAACCATTAACTAATTATTAGGTCGGCCATGGATAGACCTAATAAAAAAATGCAACACCAAACCAATTCCAACTCTCCATACAATCATATGAGCATACAAGAATGCATACTTACACGATTCTAACATTCATAAAACTTTTCAAAAAAATTCAAACAATAATGATCACCGGAGGGAAAATGTGGACCAAAATACCAGACCAAAACACTAGAGGATGCAAACATTTTATTTATATCGGTTTAGAGTACCAGACCAACCTAACACCTTAATCAACATGGTGACATCAATGACAACACAAAAATTGATCTTCTTCATTCTTCCAACAATTTTTTCCTTCAATTTTCCATAATCATCATCAAATTTGGCACTCAAAATTTCACTTTGTGGTTCCTTAGTTTGATCATGTAGGCTTTGTAGAGGCTCAAAGTGAGTCTCTATCTCTTTTTTGGAATCTTCCATATTATTATTAACATAAACCTTGTCTTCCTCCCTCTCTGAATCAAGTGCTTGCATTTCCACATCTTTATCATCCTTAGAAATTTCCTCCTCCCCACTATACTCATCAACTTCTTCCACACTTACATCTTCCTCTTCCTCTTCCTGTTCATTATTATTCATGCTTTCCTCATCATCATCAAGAATAAACTCTTCATTAGAAGAGCCCAAACCGATTTCATAAAAATCCAACTTCTCTCCTTTGTTATCCTTTTCCTTGTTCTAACTAGCATTGGCTAGCTTGGCCAATCTCCTTTCTCTCAAACCAATACTAAGAATATTCTTAGGGTAGGGGTCTAACTCATCACCAATATTAATAGTAATAGAACCAGAGGGACCCATTTTTGTTCCTTTTGTGGCCAAGAGGGGACGAGAGTGATTTCCTTTTCTAGGGGGTCATATTTTTTAGAAACAACCATAGAGGAGGGATTAGTAGAAACAATATAGGAAGGGATGACCTTTTTGGGTTTGTATTTCGAGCACGAGGGTGGGGGGGGTATGTGGGGACATGAGTTGTTTATATTCAATGAGTTTAACTTTTAAGGTCTTAGCAATGGTGGTAGGTTTAGGTCTAAGAGTGGTTTCAAGGAAAAAAATATAGAGAGAAAAGATTAACCTGAGATGTAGGGGCAGAGATGCTCCTCTAGCAATGCATGATGTTAAAGAAGATAATAGATAAAAAGGAATGTTTATCCATTCTTTGTGACAAATATGATTGAGCAGAGAAAAATGGTAGCCATGAATTGTCTTATACCTTCCCTTAAGAGTAAAGTAACACATAATATGAAAACTTACCAAAGCATAGGGCATAGATAGTTTTTCCTTATTTAAGCCATTTTGGTGCCAAACACCTTTTTCAAAAAAAAAATCCTTAAACTTCTTGTACTTTCCATTTTTTTATTTTGGCTACTCTTATACCCTTGCACTGTAACCCCATAGCTCCAGCAATCAAACCAGGTCACAAATTCAAAGTGGATGCTGCTAATTGTGACCTCACCTTATTTTCATGAGTTGCAAAATTTAGAGGTGAGAAGATCATCATATCCCTGCATGGCTTAAGAAGGGATTTAATCCAACATCCTCAAAAAAATTCCATAGCTCCACATTTTGTTTTAGAGGGACACAAGTGAGGGGTTAAGATATTTTCCTTGGCCTTCCCATTCTTGTGGAAAAATTGTTGCCCAGATAACAATGAAACTCATGGGGAGTGATAATCTTTAAGAATGGAGTGGGATAGAGGGTATTAATGAAACATATGAGGCATTTTTCAAAATAAATTTTGTTTAAAGAGGGAGAGACATGGCTTGTGACATTTGATTGGTTAATTATGAAATTATCCTACAAATCAATCCACTTTTCATAGGTAATATAGTTGTAAGATCAATCATCCATTATAATAATCCTAGAGGGAGTAAGATGGGACTGCAAACTCATGTTACTACTTTGGGATCCCTTTGTTTCCAATTTTTTTTCCATAAATACGATTAGATTTGGATAATAATGTGACAACTTGTTTGTGTCCTAAAGGGGAATGATTTAGAGGACAAGTATTTTCTTTAACTAAAGATTTAAGATTTTGTGGTTAGCTTTATTTTTATAATAGCCCCTCGCCATTGTATTCCTATCTTCAAAGGTGTCATTTATAATCCAATAAATATTATTTAATAATAGGGAAAAAAGTGATGATGAAGATTGTTAAATAAATGGTAGACATCAAAAATATTTTCACCTTAGTAAGTAGACTCAAAAGAACTATCTTTTTACTTTATAGAGTCCAATATGATACCAAGTCTTTCATTTGAAACAAATTTATAAGGATCTAGTTAGATAGAACTAGTTAATCAATCATATCTAATAACAACCAAGAATATAAATATCATTAATGTATAGAAAAAACCATCACCCATAAACTCATGTATAATACTCAAACTTATATGCACATAGAACATTGAACAAGAACCATAAAAGACCCTTAGAAACAACAAGTTTACAAAAATGTGGGGTCTTACACTCTCCCCCTAGGATTGGACTTCCTCCTAAAATTCCTCAAAAGTGAGGTTATGAATGATCACTTGATAATGATAATTTTAGGAAAAAAATTCAAGTATGATAGCAACAAAGTATCCTAATTTTTTTAGGTAAGTCTTACATTTAACTATCAACCCAAAATAATGATTTATCTACATTACAAAAAGATGTTACACATATATATGTCAAATCTACATTACTTCATATTTTACTTATATATATATATATATATATATATATATATATATAATAGATTCACTTCAATCATCATTAATCAAACAATTATAGTAATATTTTACAACAATATTCTTATCATATTCACAAATTAATTTTACTTCTCAAGAAAAAATGCATTTCTCTCCTTTAAAAAACTTCTATCATTAATTCATAAGTATTCCACATTACAAAAAAAATTGGTTTACAACATGCATGCTATCAACACAACATTGACATACCACACGGTTCATGGAATGGGGTTTATGAGGAGGAATAGTGACAAATTTGATGTCACTATGTTCAAAAGTAGTTTTCATAATTGAGTAACCATAATATCATGATAATATTAGGAAAGATGGTCTTGAGGCCCTCTTCTTAGGACCTGTCCATACATTTCCTAGAACCTTCCCCTTGTTTATGTAAGGGGGTTGCCTCCAAGAAGGAAGGTACACAATGAATCACACACAAGAACTAGAGTAGAATGGATTATGACCATCCCATACCTATCCCATTTACATACCCATCCTCATAATATAATGCTCCCATACATTTGCACCACCATACAACCTGCCAAGGATCCCTCCTAGATATAGCAGTTTACAAATTTCAGATTATGACACATATGCTATTAGTACACAAAAAAACATCAATAAAGCCTCAAAAATCAATAAGGTAAAAATAAGATTACAATAAAAACCTTGTAAAAGAGAAGGAAAAATCAAAGTCATAAAAAAACATCTTGACTCCAATTGAAATTGTTTAAATCAAAATAAGTCCTTGAGGCAAACAAGACTATTACAATATTTAACATAAATTAAATAACTCAAAGATACACCGTTACTCACAACCATTTTGAAAAAACATAAAGAATTATCAATCAATAAATTAACAATAATACACTTTTTCACAAAAAATGCACATTACATGCACTATGTGACTTCTCTAAGCCACTCAAGGGTTGGAGGGGAATTGTGGTTCTCAAACCACATATATATAATATCTAGAAAAATCTTAGTGGTATTAAACTACTTAAGAGTATAATATCATGGTGGTCTCAAACTATGAAATATCCATATAATAACCAAGCATAGTCCCACACAACTCAAGACATGCCAATCAATTTAGCCATAACCATATATATACATATACATATATATACATATACATATACATATATATACATATAGATATACATACATATATATATACATATATATACATACACACACACTCACACATATATATCTGGCAGGTCAGTGCAGGATCATGGGGGTCCAAACTAGGCCTCTAAGTGGAGATGAAAATTTAAAAAATCAGAGTTAGGAAACTTGACATAAAAATTTGAACATGTTATTAACATAATTTTAAAAATATGTAAGAACAAAATTTGTACCAAATTGAATCTAGTTTCTAGGCTACTAGTCCCTTTTTGGAAAAAAGTAAATTTGTTTTGAGAAAATTTGAAATTTCAATGCAAAGGTATTAAATTTTTTAGGAAAAAGATAAGAAGTAGGTGTATGTCTCACCACCCTAAGTACAAGGAAAAAAAAAAAATTCTGATTTTTTCAATATAAGTAGAGGACACATGCCCGAATGTGCCAGATTTTTTTTTGTAATTTTTTTCCGTGTAAATAATTAGTTATGGTTTTTTTATGAGAAATTTTTAGAATTATTAAAACATTTATGTCTCACCACCATAACTTGGTCAAAGAATTATGAAATTAGTTTCTTTTTATCCTATAGTATGTGAAGCGTAGAATGTGGTGCATCTTGTAGATTCAAAAAATGTTAAGTAGTTGGAAAGTTGTAGAATTTTTTCAATCAACCTATCAATTAGGACTTTAGATGTAATGTAGGTAGAAAATCAATAATAATTATTTATTAAATTCAAAATAAGACAAAATTTCTATTGGTGGAAAGATGACAATTATTTCTAAAACCCCTTTTCATTTGATGAAATTCAGGTAAAAAAAAGTCCTCAGCCATAAGGACGAACTTTGAAAAACTATATTTTTTTTCAAAAACACGTTTTTGGGTTGACTTTGCAGGTCATATAATTTTGAACCAAATCCCAAGCCAATATCCATTTTGGTTTAGTAATACCAAACCAAAACGGATATCCATTACATAACAAATATACGATTCTAAACGGATATTTGTTACTTATATTTACTTATATTATTTATAATACATAATATTTTATAATATGTGTTATGTATTTATAATACATATATTTATAATATATAATATTATTTATTATATAATATGTATTATATGCAATATATTATATATTGTATATTATATAGTACGTATATTTTGTATAGTATATTAAATATTATATTAATATTATGTAATATATATTATATAATATATTTAATACATAATATATATTATATATTTATTGATGTGAGGCCAATTCCCAAGAGAGAGAGAGAGGGAGTGTGAGGGACTTGAGAGAGAGGGAGAGAGAAAGACCTAAGATGGAATGAGAGACCTGAGAGGGAGAGAGAGATAGTTGAGAGAGAGAAATATAGTTTAGAAGGAGAGAGAGAGAGTCTTGAGATGGGGAGAGAGAGATTCTTGAGATGGAGAGAGGGAGAGAGAGAGTCCAAGAGAGAGACAGAGGGGGGCCTAAGAGTGAGAGAGAGATAAAGAGAAAGAGAGAAAGACTTCAGAGGGAGAGAGAGAAAGAGTTGAGAAGGAGAGTGGGAGGCAAAGAGGGAGAGAGTGAGAGAGATAGAGACTTGAGAGGGAGAGAGAGAGAGATGGAGAGTTTTGAGAGAGAGAGATACCTGAGAGGGAGGGAAAGAGGAAGCTATAAGAGACTTGAGAGAGAGAGGAGGGGGGAGGGACCTAAGAGTTAGAGGGAGGGATAGACAAAGAGTTGAGATGGATAGAGGGAGGGAGAGATTGAGAGAGGGAGGGAGAGGGAGAGAGGGAGAGACCTAAGAGAGAGGGAGAGAGAGAGAGTTTAGAGGAAGAGCATTTTTTTGTGTTAGGACCCTCTAGAATAAGAAGTGACACAACCATCAAACAAGACCATTAAAACTCAATTCAACATTCATGCCACTAAAAACTTCAAGTTTAATAATATGTCATTAGATAATTCATGTAAAAAGTATAAAATGATCATGAAAAAGAATCACTATCTTCCAATCATGATACATAAACAAGAATATTATATTCACCAAAGGGGTTTGATGCAACTTTTAAAAAAAATCCTTAGAAGACATCAAGATACATGTTAATTAGATTTTTCATGTTAAATCTATACAATAATTATGATAAACAAATAAGACATCAACCAACCATGATGCATGAATAAACACTATATATGAACAAACACTAAGTTAATAGATTATTTAATATTTATTACTAAATTTTTGTCTCATAATTATACTATTATATTCATAAATTCAACAATAAAAATATCCATCCAACCCAATTTTTTATAAAATATCCATCCAACAAAATTCTTTATAAAATATCCATCCAAGATCAATTTTTTTATAAAATTAAGATCATTGTCTTAAGAAATTTTTGCGACTCTCAATTGCATCTCTTCATTTATTTGCATTTTCCTCTTTATTTTAGGATTGTCTCATTTCCTCTAGCCATCATTGATGCTCATCTAAGTCCACCTCCATGGACCTAACCACATCAACAACAGTTCACATTTTTTATGCAAACCACCTCAATAATGGGTGAACACATTCTTCATTTTGAATAGTGTTAACTTGATCCTAAATGGTTATAACATTCACATTGACTTATTCTCAAAATTGAGCACCATCAGATGCAGGTGGTGGTGGTAGGTTACGAGGTGGAGTGTGTGGAACTGGAGTGGGTGGAGCTGGAGGGCGTGGATCCATGATTTAGATATAAGTGAACCTGCATTAAATTTGTAATTTTGAAATGTAAGATACATATTTAAAGATCCCCTTAAACCATTCAATATAAAGGACTTAATTGAATACAAATGGAAAAATGTGTAAACCTCATTTATGTCTAAGGCATATAAATGGAAAAAAAATAATTGTTAAAGTGATGCAAAATCTCATTTAAAAATATCTTAAATTTTTACCTCGCTACAATGTGGAAGTGTTAAGCTCCAAATTGATTCAACAAAAGTGGAAGTGTTACTTGCTCCAAATTGATTCAACAAATGTGGAAGTGTTAAAATCCAAATTGCCAATACTTTGTGAGTCTGTATACATAGTTAGTAATGGTTAAACAAAACTTGTCCCTACAGCCATAGGGAAATGGGAAAAGTTAATGGAAAATAATCCCTAGGCTATGTGGGAGGCTATCATTTGTATATGATACAATATTATAGCCTCCTTCATAGCCCATAGATTATTACCCATTCACTTCACCCATTTCCCTATGGCTTTAGGGACAAGTTTTGTATATTCAATACTAACAATGGATCCAAACTCACCAAGTATTGTAAATTTAGAGCACTTCCAATAAGGATCCTTTCTATTTTGAGAGTTGAGGAGAGTCAAAATAATTAAAAAATTAAAAAACAAATTGTTTAGCAGAGAAGTACTAACTTAAGAATAAGAAACAAAGCAAAATTTAAGAAAAAATGAGAATAATTGAGAAAGATGAAGTAAAAATAGACAAGAATGTAAAACAATTTTAAAAAATGAAAAAAGGGGGCAGTGAAGGTTCTATTTTATGTTTGTTTAGTGTGTAAATTTTATGCTTTTATTCTAGTAGTGAATGATAAATTTTTTTGTTTGATGTTTTTTATTTGTTTTCCATTATCTAGGGTTTCAAATTTATTTGTAAGTTTATATAGAAATGAAAAAATTCAATAAAACTACAAACAATGCAAAAGAAAACTTAAATTAATCACTAATTAGCAAAAAGAAAAGGAAAAATGCAAAAAACACATACTTGGAGGTCGTTGGTCATGGAAATGAGACAAGGTTTGTGAAAATGAGGAAGATTCCACATCATAAAGTGCTTAGAGAAACAAATATCTGTTTATTATAAAATAAATTTATTATAATATACAATAGTATATTTTACATATATTATATATTATATTAAATATATTATACATATTATATTATATAATATATATAATATATTATATAATATACATACAAAATATATTATATAATATATATATTATATATTAAATATAGTATACAATATATTTAATACATAGTCTCCCATTGAAAATGAGGCAGGGTTTCTCCTCAACAAAATGGATATCTGTTATAAATGGATATCCTTTTTTTCTATTATAAATTTATTAATTATAAATATACTATAATATATTTCAAATATATTATAGTATATTTATATATAATATATATTATATATTAGATATATTATAGTATATATTATATATAATATATACTATCATATATATTCTAGATATATTGTGTATATATATTAAATATATTATATAATATATTTAATACATACTCTCCCTTTGAAGTCTTCATCTCCCTCAGATATTTAATATATATTTAATCATTATATAATAAAGAGAGGGAGAGAGGATGAGAGAGACCCGAAAGGGACTATGAGAGAGGGAGGGAGAGAGAGGAGTTTAGGGAGAGGGAGAGGAGAGAGAGTGATGGAGGGAGAGGAGAGAGGGAGGGAGAGAGATGGAGAGAGGGAGAGAGATGGTTTAGGTTTATGGAGAGAGAGAGGAGAGGGGGAGGAGGGAGGGAGGGATGGAGGGAGAGAGGAAGAGAGGGAGGGAAGGAGAGGGAGAGAGGGAGAGAGGAAGATAGAGGATATTTGGGATTGGGATGGAGAGAAGGATAGTTGGGAGGGAGAGAAGGGGAGAGGGAAGAGAGGGTTTAGGGAGAGATGAAGAGAGGGAGGGAGGAGGAGAGAGAGGGAGGGGAGGAGAGAGAGGGAGAGAGGAAGAGAGAGGAAGAGGAGGAGAGGAGAGGAGGAGGAGAGGAGAGAGGGAAAGAGTTTAGGAGAGAGAGAGAGAGGGTTTAAGGTTTAGGGAGAGAGGGAGAGTGTGAGAGAGAGATGGAGAGAGGGAGAGAGACAGTTTAGGGTTGAGGGAGAGAGTGATGAAGGGAGAGAGGGAGAGAGAGACAGAGACAGAGAGGGAGAGGGAGAGTGGGAGAGTGGGAGAGAGTAATGGAGGGAGAGAGGGAGTGTAATGCCCCACCACATAACCCTAGAGAACGATGCAAAACACAAGGGAAGCATAACAATTTTCTTTTTAAAAAAGTGTAATAAATAACAATTAAAGTGAACTACACATACACATGCATCCTCTAAGGTACGCAACAATACTTACATTTGAATTTCATAACATAAAATTTAATTTAAACCATAGCATATAAAATAATACTCATGAAATAAAGAACATACATCCCATAGCATTAAACTCATCTCATAAGATACAAAGTGCATTAAAGATCCATTCATAGATTGCATTCATTCCAAGTAACAATTACAAAGCTCATTTCCAAAATGAGGTAGATGAATACAATAATGTTACAATTACAAAGATACAATAATCCTCCTCGAATACAATGAGGAGTAGTACATATACATAATATCCAACTGATCTAGAAGAACATAAGAGAAGAAATAATTCAACTGGAATATATGAGCTCCCCAATCTGAAATCCTGCCATCATGAACATAAAGTGGGAACCCAACGATGTAACTTGCACATTCCACCAAACTAAGTGGTACCCGAAGGCCCACCCCCCATGCTAGGAGATAGTAAAAAGGGCTTCCTAGGAAAAACAAACAACCTCTAGACATAGGCAATCACAAGACTAAACAAAACAAGTATAATACTTACATAAGGGTTACATTGCTTCTAGAGTAAAATAATCAAGTACATCCACTAACCAATACAAAATGTGGTCATAAGAGTAGTGTCATCACACAAGATCAACATGGGTTACCCAATGTGGATTTTCATAGGTTATCGACTCCCTTCCTGGTTAAACCCTGGCAACCTCAACCGATCCCCGACCCCCATTCTCACTCATGTTGGGTCAACACAATTTTCGAAGGGACAAGGTAGTTGATCTTCACCTTTCCAAGCCTTCCCACTCATCCCAAGCCCAAACGAGCACTTGAGCCATGAGCGAGGATAACTTATCTGAATTAATATGAGATGCTACCCGAAACCCCTAATTACTTTAAAATTATCATTTTCACTTGATTAACTACTTTCGATAGGTTACCTAGGTTACCTCTTTAGGGTTTTGGCCCCTAATGAAATCCAATCCCCTACTAACAACACAAGGATCTAATCCATCATCTAAGGGTAAACACAGTGCACACACGGATATCAAATTCCCATCCAAAATACAAGAGGCAACACATCCTGTTCGTAGTAACTAGGTGTTTAAACTGAATAACAACCAAGTGCACTACCCAAGGGAAATGCATGGCTGAACCAAAACTCACAACAACCCCCAATAATAATAATAAAACATCTGAAAGACTTACAACACAACTAATCGATTTCCCCAACAATGTGAAACAAAATAAATCATAATAAATAAGCAATTCAGGTAATTAATGAAAAATCTATCTTTAGGATTTCGTAAATCCAATCTCCAATGCAAGAGGTCCAATAATACATTGCTACAATAATTCTAATGCAATTTTATTTTATTCACAACCAATAGAGGAATTTAAATCTATTTGTTTAAAAACAATTTCCCAATTTCAACTATATAGAAATCAAATTTCTTCTTTTAAATTATTTCATTTTAAATCATCTGACTCATGCAATTGCATGCACCTAATAAATTATTCATTTTAAATATATATATACATTATATATATATATAATTATTATATATATATTTAAAAATATTTTAAACCAATTACAACTTCCAATTCACATAATAAATATATATCTATATATATACATAAACATATATATACAAATATATTTAAATATATATTTGTGTATATATATTTATACAATATATATATATATTAAATTTCATAAGCATTAAAAATCATTTTAAATAAAATCAAATTCGTATAAAAAAACATAGAAGAAATTATTGCGCAACCAAAGGTAAGGGTTGCGCCAGCCTGTATTAAGGTTGGCTCCCTTAGTATGGTGCAGGTCTATGGAGGCGTTGCCTCCACAATGCCACTCCCCTATGGGGGTGGTGGTGGGGGTAGCCCCTCCCCAAACCCTCATACAAATTCCTATTATAATCTTTTTAAAACCTACAAACTTTTAATTTCACTGAATGGATCTTCTAAGGCATTTTTCTCACAATAAAATTTGATAGGAATTTCTATACAATATTTTAATATGCAGATATTTATACATATGTATATATATCAATACACACACACACACACACACACACACACACACACACACATATATATATAAATATATGAAAATACATGAAAATCATTGCCCCAGATAGGCAAATTTTACAAAAATTTCTACAGGAAGGATTTATAAATTTTACAAAGGTTTTCAATTTCTTCCAGAGATTTTTTCAATTTCCTAGGCAAATAAAAACTAATTAGGAAAACAAAATGAAACCATAATCTTCTATAGGAAGATCTTTTCCAAATCCAAACGAGATTTTCCACAAATTGACAGGAAGGTTTTAAATCCATTCCTATAGAGATTTTCCAAATATACTATTGTTTTCCCTCTAGGTATTCTATTGTTTCAAACATTTTCCTACAAAGGGTCTAAAACTTTTACGGCTATTTTCCAATTCCAAATTAATCTAAGCTTAAATTTTTTTCTACAGATTCTCTAAGCTTTAACGACAATTCACAAAACACGACAATCTTTCAATTTTACAAAATATAAAAAAGCTTCTACACAAATAACATATTCTTGTACATGCAATCTTTTCTAGAACAAAAAATGATTCTAATAGCCTTTCCAATTTGAAATAAAATAAAAAAACTAAAGAACCTATTTCCAGATGCTTGAGGAAATAATGTTTGAAGTAGAGCTTCACCTCCAGATTCCAATTTACTAAAGCTTCTTCCAACAAAATCAAAGCTTCTTCCAAATTATTCACTTTTTCATAAAAATGAAAACAAAACCACAACCAATTTTTTTTTGAGAACTTCTTTCCCAATTTCCACCACAAATTTCAGCAACCTCTCCAAAATATATTTTCTCCTTGCCATGAAGTAGCCTCTTTCCTCTTTCAGTTAAAGAAAATATTCTCTCCGAGAATTAATTCCCAACAACAGTGTTTAATTTTTCTAACACATGTCACAAATAAAATATCTTCCAAAACAAATTACAGATATTTCTTCAAGATATTTTCTAACATCTTTGTGCATTCAATAATTCAAATTTCACATATTAAATTCTAATTAAATTTAATCTAATTAATTTTATCACTTTATAAAATAAATTTAATCTCAAAGATTAAATCACTTTACAAAATTAATTAAATTAAATTAATTAAATGAAATATGAAGCTTCTAACACAATAATCCAAATTAATTAAACAAACACTTAAAAGAATTTTAAGCATTAAATTCCCATTAAAAATATCTTGCAAAATAAATAAACAACAAGGAAAAAAGGAACAACATGAGAACAAACATAACCAACACCAAGACTGACGACACAATGTGACTAGGGTTGTGGTATGACAAGGAAACCCAGTTACTATCTCCCAATCAACTATCCATTGGGAAATGGACACACTCAAACTTGTGAATCCATGTGGAGTCGATGTCATGTACTTGCAATCCTGCAATCAAGAATATGTCATACATGTATATAAATCATGGAATCGCAGGGCGCGTGCAAGTGAGTGATGCAATCCTGTTCCCTTCACCAATACAATGTCACATCAAAACTGGAAAAATTTAAACATCAATTAACTACAGATTACCATATATCAATATCAACTCAAGTAATCAACTATGCTAACCAAAAAGTGTGTCATAATCAATAATCATCCATAAAGTGTACCCACATCTAAATATAAAAACCATCATCGCTCCAATGTCAGCGATCAAATAATAAAAACAAAGTATTGTGGTCTATCAAAGTAAAAGAACTATCTGAAAACATAAGAAAATTAGAGTAAAACACTATCAGATAATATGAGAAAATCAGAGGGGTGCTATAGGGATAGATAGAGGGTTTAGGTTTTAGGGAGAGAGAGAGAGTGGAGTGGTTTTAGGGTTTAGGGAGAGAGGGAGAGAGTGGGAGGGAGAGAGGGAGAGTGGGACAGAGAGAGGGAGGGACAAAGAGGGAGAGGGAGAGTGGGAGGGAGAGTGGGAGAGTGGGAGAGAGTGATGGAGGGAGAGAGGGAGAGAGGGAGGGATGGAGGGAGAGTGGGAGAGAGGGAGAGAGAGGGGGCCCTTCAAAGATTGTTGTCTTTTATCACTTTGGAATCTTAAGGGAAATCATTAGTCCAATATACCTCAGAGTGATTCAACATGTTTGGATGCAAAAGAGGTCCATTCCTAGCATAAACATACTCATCCAGATATTTTGGAATAGTCCATTTGGTCATACGAGTTGTAGAACAAAAGTTGTACCACTTTGCAACTTTACACTGTTTGCATCTGACAACTATTTCCTAAAATGAAAACTCATCACCATGAGAAAATGCCTACGAGATAACAAAAAGTGAGAGAGGTTATTATAGAGGGTCCCAACACAATTCCATAGCCTCAGACAAAGAGTCTATAAATGTCATGGTTTCTGAGAAATAGCCCTTCAAAGATTGTTTCATTTTATCACTTTGGACTCTTAAGGGAAATTGTCGATCCAATGTAGCTTGAAGTGATTTAGCATGTTTGGGTGAAAAATAGGACCATTCCTAACATAAACGTACCCATATAGACATGTTGGAACAATCCATTTGGTCATACGAGTTGCAGAACGAAAGTTGCACTAGTTTGCAACTTTACACTACTTGCATTTGACAACTTTTTCCTCAACTAAAATCTCGTCACCATAAGAAAATTCCTTTGAGATAGAAAAAGAGAGAGAGGTTATTGTAGAGGGTCCCAACAAAATCCTATAGCCTTAGACAGAGATTCTATAAGCATCACAGTTTCTGAGAAATATCCTTTCAAAGATTGTTGTCTTTTATCACTTTGGACTCTTAAGGGAAATCGTTGGTCCAATGTAGCTCAGAGTGATTTGGTGTGTTTGGGAATAAAAGAGGACCATGACTATGGTAGGTGCACCCATCTAGACATGTTGGAATAATCCATTTGGTCATACGAGTTGCAGAACAAAATTTGCATCACTATGCAACTTTACACTGCTTGCATTTGACAACTTTTTCCTCAATTGAAAACTCATCACCATGTGAAAATTAATCTAAGATAGAAAAAACCGAGAGAGGTTATTGTAGAGGGTCCCAACATGATCCCATAGCCTCAGAAAAAGAATCTATAAGCTTCATGATTTCTGAGAAATATCCCTTCAAAGATTGTTGTCTGTTATCACTTTGGACTCTTAAGGGAAATCGTTGGTCCAATGTAGCTCAGAGTGATTTGGCTTGTTTGGGTGAAAAAGAGGACCATGCATAGCATAAATGTACCCATCCAGATGTTTTGCAACATTCCATTTGGTCATACGAGTTGCAAAACAAAATTTGCACCACTTTGCAACTTTACACTACTTGTATTTAACAACTTTTTCCTCAACTGAAAACTCGTCACCATGAGAAAATGCCTCTAAGATAGCAAAAATTGATAGTGTTTATTGTAGAGGGTCCCAACATAATCTCACATCCTCAAACAGAGAGTCTATAAGCATCACTATTTTTTATAAATAGCCCTTCAAAGATTGCTATCTTTTAGCACTTTCGACTGTTAAGGGAAATCTTTGGTCCAATGTAGCTCAAAGTGATTCAATGTGTCTAAGTGAAAAAGAGGATCATTCCTTTTTTAAATGTACCCATCTGGACATTTTGGAAAAGTCTGTTTGGCCATATGAGTTGTAGAACGAAAGTTGCACCACTTTGCAACTTTACACTACTTGCATCTGTCAACTTTTTCCTCAACTGAAAACTCATCACCGCGAGAAAATGCCTCTGAAATAGCAGAAACAGAGAGAGGTTATTGTAGAGGGTCCCAACTTGATCTCATAGCCTTTGATTGAGAGTATGTAAGCATCATGATTTTCAAGTAAAAACCCGTCAAAGATTGTTGTCTTTTAGCACTTTGGACTCTTAAGGGAAATCATTGGTCCAATGTAGCTCAGAGTGATTCAACATGTTTGGGTGCAAAAGAGGACCATGCCTAGTGTAAAATTACCCATATAGACATGTTGCAACAATCCATTTGGTCATATGAGTTGTTGAACGAAAGTTGCTCCACTTTGCAACTTTATATGGCTTGTATCTGACAACTTTTTGCTCAACTGAAAACTCATCACCACGGGAAAATACATCTGAGATAGTAAAAACTGAGAGAGGTTATTAAAGAAGGTCACAAGATCCTATAGCCTTAGATGTAGAGTCTATAAAGGTAGCAGTTTTTGGGTAATAGCCCGTCAAAGATTGCTTCCTTTTTCACTTTGGACTCTTAAGGGAAATCACCGATCCAATGTAGCTCTGAGTGATTTGACGTGTTTGGGTGAAAAAGAGGACTCTTCCTAACGGAAACGTACCCATATAGTATGCCTAGTTTGGTTATTGATGCATTATGGTTAGCAACATTCATTGTTGTGCATTACGATAATACAAATTGCATGTCCAAGGTCAAATAACATGCATGTCATGGAGTTGTATTTGGTTTGTTTAATGGTAGTATCACATTCATTTGGTTTGTTTAATGGTTAAATCATGGTTGAGTGATGTCTTAATTGTTGATCATGAGTATTTTATATATTTCACATGAACAATCTAATGAACATGTATCTTGTTTAGTTGTAAGGAATTTGTTTGAAGGTTGCATCAAACCCCTATGGTTGAAAGATATTGATTCTTACTCAAGATGATTTATACCTTTTACATGTTATTAAGTTTAAATGAACATTGAGTGACATTGATTTTTATCAAGATGATTATATTACTTTCAAATGAACATTATAACATGACATGCATTTCATTAAGTTGTATCCATTTTTCATTAATTTTAACTTATTTTGAAATAAAATTCATCTACCCACTTCATTACTTGAGTTCAAAAATAATAATAATATCAAATGTAAATTCATTCAACAAAGCTCGAAATCATGGGTATTCTCAAATTGAGAGTTTGATAAAAATGTATTGGTAGACATTTATGAAAAATATGGTACAATAGAAAAGGAAATGAATTGTTTGAAAAAAATATTTAAAGAAGTATGGTCTCATGGAATGTAATGTATGTGAACCTTAATATGAATTAACTCTAGCATAGATGGATTACCAATTGTAATTCATAAGTTCTATTAAAATGAAATTTCGTTAATCTATAACATACATTATCAATCATAACTTTAAACTATTCTTAAGATAATTATACATTCCATTTTGAAAATTCAAAGTAGAAAGACATGCACACGAGGAACAAATTATATCAAATATCAATTCTTATATATCAAACTGTAGAATAATTTTGTTTATGCATATACAAATTTGGAATATGCCTACTTAGAACAAGTTTTACAAAATATGGCATATATGCCATCTCAAGATCTATCAAACCCTAAGTACATATCAATTTATATCATATCCTAGTTATGTGCTGGATCATCAAAATCAAGCCTCCTCAAAGAAGTTAGTTGCTTTGAATTTTCCTATACAATAACAATTCAAACCACAAATTAGATTAATTATGTGAATTGTTGACAAGATAGACTAGTAAATAGAAACTTATTTACCATCATTTATAAATTATGAATTTGACATCAAAATTAGTATACATGTACTATATTATATCAATAATGCAATTCTTGTTTACCTCAAATCTTGCTCTCTTTTCTGCAAGACGTTTTGCATATGATTGTCCCTTAGGCTGATCGAGAGTCCTCATATTAAGTAATGGTCTCACACTCATCGCAGTGCTGAGTTGAGTAGAGAAATATAGCAAATAAAATAAAAATGATACAAATTAACATATAACTATTGAAAAATAATCATATCTACTAAAAATATATCTACTCCTATCTAAACATAAATATCTACAATATTAAATAAACACATACCTATTGTGATGCTATGACATGATATGGGATCATAGTGGATGAATCAGCTAAGATGGTTTCCTATATAAAAAATGACAAGAATGTAACACAATTTAAATGCATATGCAGATATAATCATAATGTCGAGAATAAAAAAATATATACCTGTTGTGCAACTTCATCCAATGAGTCGGATCTAGCCAAAAAGGTATATAAGAACCAGGTTCTTACATAAAAAGACAAGATTAAATTATACTATCAATATATGTAGTACATGTCTTTAAACATAATAGATTTCAAAAATTAACATATAAAATAACAATTTAAATAATACCGTATACTGATTCTCTAGGGAAAATTAAATGGTAGTATGCATAGCCTCCTGCACTTATGACAACTTCTCCTTTTTCAACAACTATTAATGATTCCAGCACATAAACATACATTAGTACAAATATCTCTCATAAAATATGAAATAATTTACATAAAAAACAATATGGAATTACTTAATGTCTTACCAGTCCTCCCATATCATCCCTGGCAGTCAATGTCTCTCATGCAAATTCTCCACTCCGTGCTCTATCAAATCCTACAGCTGGCATATAATGAAGCTCATAGTCGGATGTGTTTATGGGAGCCTCAATGGACTATCGAAGACGACTGAGACATAAATTTTTGCACGTCATGCAATGATGAGGTACATAAATATGTCCCAAAGAGGATGGTGTACTAGTGGGAGCTAATGGTGGTGTACTAGTGGGATTTGATGGTGGTGTACTAGTGGGAGTTGTTGTAGTAGGTGCACCACCATCATGCTATAATGTATCAAGTGCAACACCACCATGATGGGATAGACTATCAAATGTCTATGCAACATGATGACACTGCATGACCAAATGATCACTCAACAAATGGAACACATACATGCTCAAAGTCTCTACATCTACAACAATCTCAGAGTAAGGTAGTGGAGTTGGAGCAACAATAGGTGGAGGAGGATGAACTAGGGTGACTCAGCGTGGACTAGGTCTATCTTGTGGCATCCCTCTGCCAACACCCTTTAAATCTCGCATGTCAAATTAATTGACATGTTTCCCTAGCACAAACTTAGCATATAATTTTCAGAGAAAATACTAAGGTACATCAAGATTGTTGTTGGGTGGTTTATCAAAAACCATCCACCAACATCTCCAAAAATTATATAATATGCCTCTATGGGTGCACCATTTAATTGATTTTTTTTTTTCTCCACATTAATAGGCTATCATGTTCTCTGATCGATGAATAAATGGGCTAATTGGCCTTTCTCAATATCAAGTGCCTTCACCTCATCATATGATAACCCATCAACATAAAATTGTCTTTGTTCCACTCACCACTATGCAAATCTATTATGTTGAGTTGCTAAAGTTTCAAAATTTGAAATGATTGTTTCCAAAGTGTTTTTCATGTCTAATAGCTCACCGTGCATCTCATAGATTTGACATACTTTTCTTAATTGTTCTAAATTTCTATGAATAGACTCATGTATTGTTGGCACATTTTGATTTGGAAACAACAGTTGCGGTGAAGGAGGATTTGGAGGGTTTTCATTTTGTCTGGGGTTTGGGTTTTCATGTTGATTCATTTTAAATCTGTTAATTGATAATTTTTTTAAAAAGTAATAATGATTTTAATGCAATAAAAAATCTATCAAATTTACCCTATTTTGACTAAAATTTAAAAAAACAATGCAAACAAAATATAAATTGAATAAAAACACAAAAATCCAAACATACCTTTGCTTGATTTTGAGCAAAATGAAATCCTAGGAATGGATATATGAGTTGGAGAAGAGAAAACCCACGCGCAACGAGTAAATTATGAGCTCTTTGGTTTTTTCATTTTTAATTTGTAACACAGGAAACGAATATCCATTCCTGTTCTAAAGTATTTTTAATATATGGTCAGGTCCGTGACCCAACCATATGATATTGACGGCAATTTTTTTCTAATATATGATATAATATATAATATATAATATATATTATATTATATTATATTATATGAGATTATATTATATTATAATATATATAATATAATATATTACATATATTATATTATATTATATTATATTATATATTATTATATAATATGAGCTCTCATTTTTTATATTTTTTATAACGTAGAAAACATATATCCGTTTTCTGTTTTATATTTTTTTAATATATGGTCGGGTCAATTGACGACAATTTTTTTAAAATATATCAAATAAAAATATAATATATTATATTATCATATAATAATATATAATAATATAATATAATAAATTTAATATTATATAAATATTATAATAAAATATAATATTATAATATATTAAATATTTTATGATATAATATTATATTAACAAACATTATAATAATGTTTTTTTAATTTAATGGTGCATATAATAAATATATTAAAAAAATATTATAATATATAAAATAAAAAATTGGTTAGGCTCGAACCTGATAGATTTAAAAATTTTGACTTAGGGAAAACGTATATTTGTTTAATAACGGAATACCAAACCAAAACAGATATTGTACCTTAGCCTACAAAAAGTCAAAGGCATGAATTTTGTGTTTTTGGACGTGTTAAAAATGTCTTTTTTTCACATTGCCACTTTTTGGACCCCCATGTTCCTACACATACCTTGGTATATCATGTATAGAAGTTAACAATACAATGGATCTTACTCAAGAGAACACTATTCACCAACAAATAACTCTATCACAATCTCTATAAATTCTACAACCCAAGTAATGTTGAAATGTTCCACTATCACAAACCTTGAATTTTGTTATTTTATATTCTTTTCTATAAATATTTGATAAAATAGTTGTACAATATCATTCTTCTCACCCTGATTCTAACATTGCTTATGACCCATGACAATTGAACCTTTATCCTTATGCAAACATTAGAACAATAATGAAATCTCATATCCTTTAAACAACAGTCAATACCCATGTCTCTGAATATCCAATATTTGTAGCCCAAGTATAAACTTATCCAAAGCTTTGGCACACAAGGACCATCCTCAACCCATGGGATATATAACTCAAGGAAAAAGGTCTTGCACTATGGACCAACAATTGTGGTCCCATAAAGGGAGAGTAGATCCAACTCAACGTTCTAAGGGAAATCATGATCTTTCGACATCAGTCCTTTGTCTAGCTCAGGGAAAACATCAAGGAAAAATCACAATATTCCAATGAATGGGGGTACTCCCTCAACCCCAAGTACACTAATAGATCCTTCTCCAAATGGAATGGTTGTCACTAGGGGATTTCTAATACAATAAAAACACTAACAAGCAAACATTCTAACTTTGCATCAAACGTAATTAACACAAGGGTATACATAGGCAGATCACCCCAGATGCCAACCACACCCTCATCCCAAATTGGATGCCCTGTATCTCAAACTTAAGTCACGAACATAAAATTCATGAGTTTTCCACAATACATATTATAAAGCACTCCCTCAATTCTATTCAACCTCTATTGACATTACTTACAAAAAGGATAACAACCCTAATATATGAATAGTCTTTATTTACAAAATTCGTAGACGTAAAACTCTTATAGTTCCATTGAACTAGAATTAAACATCATTACTACTAATAGTAAGGAGAACACAAAAAGGAACTATTTTCAATTTTCTAATCACTTTTGTAAGTGTGTTGTAACATTATAATATTTTGCAATTCATTTGGCAATATTAATCTCTATAAGCTTCGATTACTATCAAAAAATAATAAAATCAACAAGTAAAGAAATCAAATAGTTTAAACCATAATTTGCATTTTCAATAATCAACAATTATAGGTTACAAAACATTTCAAAGTTTTCAAGTAAGAAATTTAGAATGTGAAATAACATTAAGTTTTATTGGTGTAAATAATTATTTTACTTATTACACTTTACTTAAGCTTACTTAGGGAATGCATATCATTGTAGTTTGCACTTGTGACACCTAGTTATTTGCATCTTGCATCTAAGTTTGTGCATGGATAGAGAGATATGAGTTGGACACCTAAGGAAGTGTGTGTACAAGAAATTCCACTCTTTGTGGTGTGATCTACTTAGCACCTTTTTATCTCCACTTTTTGTGGCATGATAATTCCATTTTAGGTGGGTGATCCACCTTTCATGGAATTATCTATTATTTGTCTTCACCTACCCTGCACATGATTGTGCCACTTGTCTCATTCATGGCCCTTCATTGTGTCCTAGCTTACCTTTATAAGCAAGCCTTGTACATACATGTTGTGTACTATCTTCATGCATATTGAGAATACTATCATCACATTCTCTCATTCTATCTCTCTCTTTTGTGCTATCTTTGATCTCTAGATCCTATTGTTGTTTTTCATAAGTTCTTACATGGTATTAGAGCAGTTGAAGGTTCTCTGCATAGCCATTGTTGGGAGATCTTCATTCGTATGAAGGTGGTCAAGAGGAAAATCTAAGGAGAAGAGTCATTTTGGTATGTTCTAGACCAGATCTAACCTCAAATTCAGATTCAGAAGGGCATTTCTAGTCAGGGTAGCCTTTTGTTTCACTCAAATCTGACATCGGGAGCTCCAGATCGAAAAAATCACCTGTTTGGGTTTTTTTTTTCAATATTTCTATAGTTTGGAAAAAAATTAATTTCAGTTGAAATTTTTAGAATTTTTTTTTTCTATCTCTCCCTAAAAAATTCAAAAAATTATCAATTTGTTTGGGGTTATCTGTTTCTTTAAAAAAAACAATTTTTTTTTTTTATTAAATTCTTTATAAGATGTTTTGCATTTTTTTTTATTTTAAAAATCAAAAATTATTGTAAAAAATTTTCTATTAAAAATTTAAAAAAATAGAAAAATTTAAAAATAAAAATAAATTATTATTTTTTATTTTGAATCATAGAAAAAAGGTTATACTTTTCTAAAAATCAACAACTCCATTAGATAGATTTCATAATTAAATTCGATGAGACAATAATCAAATGATAACCAAAAATCTAGAAAACGCGATATCCTCACTAATTTACCAATTTGATCTTAAAGTTATTTTACCAAATTGTACCCAAATCTTGAAATCACACTTACATTTCCTAACTAAGAACACCAAATAACATGACCCACCTACCTACAAAATAAATTATTAGTAAGTTCCCAAGATAAATCATCTCTAAACCTTCATTTTCATTTTTACTATCGAATACCTATATTAAAATATATGATTTAAATTATAACGTCTATCTTCACACTGAGGAGAGACACTCAATTCAATGTAACCAACCTAGTTATATTTAAACAACTTATGATTCAATCATTTAATCCAAAGATAAAGATTATTCATTTAACATGACTAGTACTTCCTAAAAATGATATTAGATACATATGAATCTATTTATTTCCTTTAATTTCTTAATTTTCTCAAGTGGCTCTAGCTAATATTACTTGTAATATATCAAAAATATGTCTATCCATAACTATAACTAATTAAAGTTCCACATAAGGAGAGACATAGAATAGGGATATTTAGAGTTAACAATAAAGATTCTTCCATATGGTTATAATATAAATAACTCCTATAAAGTAAGCTTTTCATAAGGCTTAAGTGATTCTAAACATCTCTTTGTAGCAAAAAACAATTTTCTCATAATATGAACAAGAGATAAGAATGTTAGAAAATCACATCACAAATAAACCTTGACAAGAATCTAAGATGTTTAATGTCAAAGGATGAGAGAATATGGCCTATATTTATTTAAAAAAGTGTCATTATTTCTCTATAACATGTTAAATTTCATTTAAGGGTCAGTGCAGGATCATGGGGTCCAAACTAGGTCTATAAAGGATAATGAAAATTCAGAAAAACAGAGTTAGGCAACTTGACATAAAAATTTGAATAGGTTATTAACATAATTTGAAAAATATGTAAGAACACAACTCATAGAAAATTGAATCTAGTTTCTAGGATACTAGTCCTCTTTTGGAAAAAATTATATCCGTTTTGTGAAAATTTGAAATTTCAATGGAGTGGTACTGAATTTTTAGGAAAAATATAAGAATCAAGTGTATGTCTGACCACCATAAGTACAAGAAAAAAAAATATTTTTCTAAAACTTTCAATATATGTAGAGGACACATGCTTGGATGTACCAAAACTTTTTTGTAATTTTTTTGCATGTAAATAATTAGTTATGATTTTTTTATTAGAACATTTCAGAATTATTAAAACATGTTTGTCTAACCATAATAACTTGGTCAAAAATTTATGAAACTCATTTTTTTATCCTATAGTATGTGAAGCATAGAATGTGACACATCTTTTAGGCTCAAAAAATGTTTAGTTTAAAAGTTATAAATTTTTTTCAATCAGCCTATCAATCAAGACTTTAGTCATAATGTATGTAGAAAATCAATAATAATTATTTATTAAATTCAAAATAAGGCATTTTTTTCTAAAACCCTTTTCATTTCATGAAATTCAGATAAAAAAAGTTGTCATCCATAAAGGAAAAATTTAGAAAACTAAGAGGTAAACATGTTTTTTGGGTTGAATTTCTAGGTTAAAGGCAATCTCAAAGCAAATCTCGAGCCTACAAATTTTATTAGAAAAACAGAATGGATATCCATTTACAAATGGATATATCTTACCTGTATTATTTATAATTGTGACTGACAGATTAGAATGGGTTGACTACACTTGATCCATCTTGCCAAACTGACGCTTATGTGCACCTATGAGAGATCATCTTGTGGTATGTTTCTTACATTCCCATTGTGTGGACCCAGTTGATGAAGATGACAACTCTATGCAAGCGATGACATAGCGAGACCTCATCATTCCACTTACCCAATGGCAAGGTGACAATGATGTTGGAGGATGTATGGGGGATTTTTTGATTGCCGATACATGGTGAGCATGTGATTTACGAAATTTATGTTGGTTATGATGCTTGTCATGAGGTTCTTGACCAAGAGTCCATTGTCTTGTATCAACTCCTAGATTGACCTTGAGATGTATAGAGGTGAGGCGTCAACCTTTAGATTGATCATCGTGGTAGTGATTTCAGGGTTGGTTGCCCTAGATTGATGGAGCAGGGGATTCACTCCAAGATGGGGGGTGGCTTGGCACAAGATGATTTTCCAAAGGACCTTGTATGCATGGGGACTAGTGATGATGGCCTCCCTTTACCATGATATGCATGAATTTGTGTATTGTGATGGCAGAGTGATTGGTAAAGGGGTCACCCTTCTTCATATATAGGCATGAGAGCACATTGTCGTGCTCTATATGATTTTCCACATGGAAAATGTGGAGCCGGATGATTCGGTTGTTTGGAGGTATAGAGGTGCCATCATTCTTTAGCACACAAGGCAACTTGGTATCCTATATTGGCAGAGAGTGATTGATGAGATGATAGTGTTTAGATGGTGGTCATGGCTTTAGATGCCAACATGGTACGATGATATATAGAAGTTATTATTTTCTCAGCAAACCCAGTTCATGCAGGGTTGAGAGGACACCATGATTGAGAGGTACCTGCATGATAGAGTTGCTAGACAGTTTGGTGAAAGGAAGGATAGGCCTGACGATCAGTACACTACTATTTTTGCTAGATCAGCACAAGAGGTGACTTAGGGGCATACTATCTTGACCCATGAGGTTTTTGAGGGCTTTAGATAGTTGGTTGCAAGGCCATGGGCCTATGATGAGGGATAGGAAGATGCATAGACGATGCCTGCATATGATGCATGGTTTGTACCCCCTTCTAGACTAACAGATCCAGTAGGTATACCTCCATGAGGGAGGCTAAGAGGGAGGGGAGTAGGAAAAGGTCAAGGCTAGCTAGAGGATGGATAGGGTAGAGGATAGGGCAGAGGGCTAGATAGCAGGGGCAAAGGCCAGGATGGCTAGGATGACCAACGTCAAGATGGATAGGTATCATGTGTACCGCCATTGCATCAATAGTCACCTCAATAACCACTGATACAACAACAACCATGACAAAAACCACTAGTAGGGAAAAATCCCTATGATGTACAAATTCATTAGTTGCAACAATAGTTGTAGGTGGTTATAGCTGAGCAAGATCAGGCTCAACACCATGTACTAACACTCATGACACAAAGGGATTAGGAGCATCAGCTTAGATAGACCACAAATATGTAGTTGGCATAGGAGTTCGAGCGGTGACAATAGTTAGAGGTTGTGATAGCTGCAACATAGGGACATACAGTGTCTGCTTGATTATACAAAGAGGCAATGATTGAGGCTACATATTATCGTATGCATTATAATTGGGATGTCCCTCAGGTGATGAGGCAACCCTATTTTTCATAGAGGAGTGGAGCACATCCTCAGGTTAAGGATCAACCATTAGAGAGATAGCTTGGGGACAAGAGCAACCATCAAGGCTAGCTAGTCGATAGACACTTTTTTTTATTATCCACTTGATTATTTATATGGATATACATTCATGGGATAATTTTTTATAGCCTCATGCATATTGTACTTTTGATATATATATACACTGATCTAGCTATTGTACCATGATAGTCAATTTATTGATATATATATGATATTATATGGATTCGATATGTGATGTGCTCTTTATTTGATGTTCATGAATGTATTGATGAAAATGATGTTGATATGATGTGATATGATTATGTATGGATGCAATTATTTTTCAGTGTCTTTTCATCACATGTTATGGGATGGATGCTATGATATGTAGATATTATGCTTATGTAAATGATATGGATGCATTTCTTTTTGTGTACTTTCATATGTAGTTTTAGAGATGATGACGTATGCTTATGGAAATATGGATAATACAGATGTTCATGATAGTGCAATGCATGCTTATGCTATGATAATAATATGTATGCATGTTGATGATTTATGGATGTAGGATGGATGCATTTGATGATATTTTTGTTAACTATCATGATACCAGGTTAGCAAAAAGAGAAGATATAAGAAATAAGATGAATGATCTAATCATTGATTTTGATGTTTGATTCAAAAGTCCAACAAGTCTATGATCCACCAAGATTTTATTAGAGATGGTGATGAGTAATGCATGATGATGATTATTTTCTCATATCTTGGGATTGGTATTTTCCATCATTCCTTATTGTTTGATATAACACATAAAGACGATGCATCAAGGTATTGATAACCAGGATGGCATTGTATCTAGTGTGATGGAATTTGAATTTACAAACAGATAGTATAGTTCTTATTCACACCTTGATATTCAAAAAGCTCATCAGTATGTGCCAAGATTATTTTACAAGAATACCCAAAAGCATAGGAAATGAAAGATAATGATCGATGCCCCATTCCTTTCTCTCTAAATCATTTTAGCATGAATCATCGAGAGGTTCTCAAAATGGATCATTAAGATAAATCATAAGAAAAGATCAAAGAGAAATAGTCAATGTTATCTATATCTCTTGGTTAAGACATCATAGTAACATCCCTTTGATGCTTTGACAGTTAAGGGTATCACCTAGGATCATGAATCAAGATTCCTTCTTTACAAAGGTCTTTTTAAGGTTGGAGGTGATATAAGATGGAAGGGTTCCTCTACTAAGGTAAATGAATATGTCATGATACCATGGGGATCTAGGACCAATGATGACACACAAAAATTCAAATTCAAGGTTTTTAAAAGTTGGTATGAGAAGTTTTTCTACCAAGAATTCACATTGAAGGATGTTGTGCACCATGTCTAACAATGATCCAACTGTTTCCATAGCGTTTGCTACTCAGTTATTCATGCGAGGAATCTACTCAAAATTTATATCAACGAAAAGATCCTTAATATTTTCTACCATCTTCTTATAAGCACTAAGATTTTCATCTTTAGTTTGATAGTCATCATTGATTTGGTTGATAACCAGTTGTGAGTCTCCATAGACTTTCATCTCTTGTATCTAATATTGAACTATTATCCTTAGACCTATGATCAGAGCTTCATACTCATCAATGTTGTTAGTACATGGAAATGATAACCTGCATGAACTTGGAATATAATCACCTTTATGGGTGATAAAGAGAATACCTACCCCTAATCCATGTTGGGTGAATGATCCACCAAAGTACATTTTCCTTTGATCTGTTGTATTGACAAGGAATACTAATTCATTAGGGAATTCAAATATCAACAAGTTCTCTGCATAGATAGGTGCCTCTACTAGTTGGTTTGTGATAATTTTTCCTTTGATTTCCTTTCAATCCACATGCTCTATGTCAAATTTAGTTAAGATCATCACCCATTTGACTATTCATCCAGTCAGATTTTCTTTGGATAACATGCATTTTAATGGGTCAATCTTCGCAATAAGCTTGACTTGAAGTGATAACTTGTAATGTCTAAAATTTTATGAAACAAAAACCATTGCTAAGAATGATTTCTCAATGGATAAATAGTTCATTTCATAGCCTACCAAGGTCCTACTAATGTAATAGATAGCCCTTTCCTTTCCATTTTCATCATGTTGCACTAGAAGAGCACCTAGTGTTGTTGATATTACTGAGATATATAGGATCAATGGTTTGTTTGGTATTAGATAAATGAGCACTAGAGGTTTCAATAGGTAGTATTTGATTTTTTGGAAAGCTTTATCACACTTCTCATCCCACTTGTAAGTTATTCCTTTATGGAGAAGATGTGAAAAAGGGTGAATTTTATCTGATAATTGTGCTATGAATCTTCGAATGGACTACAAACTTCCTCATAACCCTCTTAGATGTTTCAATGTTTGTGATGGTTCCATGTCTAGGATGGATTTTACTTTTTTTGGATCAATTTATATCCCTCTTTGTGAGACTATATATCCAAGAAGTTTCCTTGATGTAACCCTAAAGATACACTTTTTTGGATTCAGGCATACATTCTACTCTTCAAGTCTATCAAGGATGGGTCCCGAGACTTGTATGTTCTTACTTCTTTTCTTTGATTTTTCCTATCATACACATAATCTTCAACTATTTTTTGGATCATGTCATGGAATATGAGAGTCATTACTCTTTGATAGGTTGCTCCTGCATTCTTTAGCCCAAATGGCATCACGTTCCAACAATAGGTTCCCCATGGACAAGTGAATGTAGTTTTATGTTGATCCTCTTTGGTCATCATAATTTGATTGTATCCTGAAAAACAATCCATAAGTGATATAATTTCATGCCCTATTGTTAAATCCATAATGAGGTTGATTTTAGGAAGAGGGAAATCATCCTTCGAACATGCTTTGTTTAAATCTTTGAAATCTGTGCATATTCTGATGCCCCCAATGGGTTTTGAGATTGGTACTAGGTTTGAAAACCACTCAAGATAATCAATTGTTTGGATGAATCCAATGTCAAGAAGCTTTTGTAACTCATGCATCTTCCTTAAATGATTCTTCACTGGTTTGGCTTCAGGCTAGACTGATAAATGATGCACAACCACTTCTGGGTCAATCCCTGACATATGTGTGTATGACCATGGAAATTTAGCTCTTCTCTATTTCAAGAATGATAAGCTAGGTTCTTTTGTTCTTCATGCAACAAGGATTCGACATAGAAAGTGATCTTGGGTGCTTCTTCTTTTCCCACATTGACAAGAGTGGCCTTTTCTGCTAGCACTACCAACTTCTCTAGATGCATCAAACTAAGGGGGATACTGAATCCCTCATCCTTGGGCACCTTAGAGAGGTTTTCACCTTTAGATACATCCTTTATTTTTACTATTTTAGGATTAGAAAGTGTCACAATGTGGTTTTCACTCAAGGATCTACATGTTAATTACATTTCATCAATTTTTCGACTAAAATATTCAATCATCTCCCCGTAGTACACCCCTATATGTAGCTCTATGTCAAAACCTGCTTTGTGATTTGCCCATGGTAAGTTTTCATGGAGTCCCATGAATTCTAAGATCACTTCATCATTTTCAAATAAATCTAGAATCGGTGGTCATTGTTGGTCCAAGTCAATGAGTTGTGGGTATACTACGCATAGTTCAGTCAGTTGGTTGCTTGGGGTGAAGGATGTTATGCATATAATGAAGATGGAGTTATTCTCAAATAGGTCAAGAACATCATGTGGAAAAAATCAAGGGGGAAGTTGTCTAAGGTCATATCATATGATGTAGGTAACCAAGAGGAAGCCTCAACCTATTTAGTGGAAGTATCTTTTCCAATAAGGGTGACCTTGCTAGTAGTACAACCTAGGCTAAGATTCTTTAGGCATTTCTCAAGAATGATGGGCTCTAGAAAACCATTATCATTCTATCCTAATTTATAAATCTTGTGATAGCCCCATCCCTTCATTAGCTGCAAGCCTTTATTGTCATCTTCCATGGGAAAGGGGTGGGTCATTCATCTTGGTATAACAGTTTAGAGACATCCTCCTCATTGACATCTTCTTGGTTCAAATCCCCCAACTTGGTGAAGGTAATAGCTACCATCTTTATTGATTTGAACCCTTTATTCCTAGATATGGGTTTCCCATGGGGTTGAGGAGAAAGAGGTAGCTCTCCCAAGACAAAGGTATCCTTCATTAGTTTCCACAACCATCATCTTGGATTACTGCTTTGATGTTGGGAATGTTCTACACAATAGGTGATGGGGAAAAAACATGCCATTATTTTACCTATTATTTTATTTAACCTTTTTCATCTTTCCTAGTGTTTCCTATCATTCCTGTCACTTTTTGTTAATGAATTGGAGGTATTCTATGAAATAGAAGGAAAGGTAAAAACTAGTGAAAATATTGATTTCTTTGACTGTTGCTAACTATCTTTGTGATTTTGGTAACGGGAAATGTTTAAGTGGTTGACAACAAAGCATGAAGGGAATTGATGGAGGGATGAATAAGCCGTTGAAGTCATTTTGTTACTTTGGTTCTACTCATTGAGGTTAGCAATTCTATTTTGAGTTGTTACGTTGTTTTAAAAATATTGTCAAAAGACTCTAAGCTATTTTTGATTATCTTTCAATGGTTTTTGGTTGAAAGCCACAAAAAACCATAATAAGTATTCTCTTTCATCTGTAAGACTGTTAGAAGTATAGGCAGCCATGATATGTGTGTGTGTGTGTGTGTGTGTGCTGAAAATGAAAAAGACATATACATAATAGAAATCAGACTTTGGTGATTAAA